>PVJC01004074.1:21990-66224 GCA_004026665.1 Murina feae | reverse complement strand
GCTTTGCTGGGTAAAGTAATTTTGGCTGTAGGTTCTTGCTATTCATCACTTCAAATATTTCTTGCCACTCCCTTCTGGCCTGCAAAGTTTCTGTTGAGAAATCAGCTGACAGTCGTATGGGTGCCCCCTTGTAGGTAACTAACTTCTTTTCTCTTGCAGCTTTTAAGATTCTCTCCTTGTCTTTTGCTCTTGGCATTTTTAATTATGATATGTCTTGGTGTGGTCCTCCTTCGGTTCCTTTTGCTTGGAGTTCTCTGCGCTTCCTGGACTTGGAAGTCTATTTCTTTCACCAGGTGAGGGAAGTTTTCTGTCATTATTTCTTCAAATAGGTTTTCAATATCTTGCTCTTTCTCTTCTTCTGGAACCCCTATAATTCTGATGTTTGTGCGCTTGAAGTTGTCCCAGAGACTCCTTACACTGTCTTCATACTTTTTGATCCTTTTTCTTTTTTCTTCTTTTCTTTTTTCTTTTTGCTTGTCCTGCTGGGTGGGTTTTGCTTCTTCATATTTCATATCTTTGACTTGCTTCTTGCGATCCTCTCGTCTGCTGTTGGATGTCTGTATAATATTCTTTATTTCAGTCAGTGTATGCTTAATTTCTAGCTGGTCCTTTTTTATATCCTTGAGGGTCTCACTAAATTTATCAGCAGTCTCTAGAAAATTCTTAAAAACCTTATAACCATGGTTTTGAACTCTATCCAGTCGTTTGCTTTCCTCCATTTCTGTCATTTATGATCTGTTTCTTTGTCTCTGCATTTTGGCTGCTTCCCTGCCTGGATAGAGTGGCTTTCTGTGCTAGGTGTCCCATAGGGACCGGTGGCTCAGCCTCCCCAATTACCTGAGGTGGACACTCTTGGTGCACCGCTTTGTAGGCTTTGTGCACAGTCTTGTTGTAGCTAAGCCTTGATTGTTGTTGGTATCACTGGGAGGAATTGACCTCCAGGCCACTTAGCTGTGAGAATCAGCTGTGTCTATAGCTACAGTGGGAGAACTTCTGTGCTGGAGACACCCTTATAGGGGAAGACTTGCTTCAGTGGGGCTTTGGTGCTCACTGACTCTGCCCCCTGAGTGTGTCCCTTATGGATCTGAGGAGTTGTAATCTGGGTGGTCCCGCTGGGTACACTGGCTCTTGGATCTCTAAGGAGATGCTATTTTAGTTTCTGCCTGAGGCTTCCCAGCCTTTTATATGCAAAAGCCTCTGCGTGCAGCTTGGGTGGGGCAGGGTCTTGGGGAATCAACAGGGCGGAGCAAACAGCTATGGCTGATTCTCAACCTTGCCGAAAGAGGCACCGGGTCTCAGTGTCCCTCGGCTCCGCCAGGAGAAAGCCGCTCTGGGATTCCTCCTGGTGCCAGACAGTCCAGCCTCTCTCCGTATGAGTCTGGCTCCCCAGAAACTCGCCTGGAACTGGAGTTCAGAGCCGTTGGGAGTTTGTGACTCCTTCTGGATTGAAAAAGACAACCGTGTCTCAGTTGCCAGCCCTTTCCGCAAGCCTCTATACGTCTGCACTTTGCTTCCACACCTCCTCTGGGTCTCGGTCTCTTTCTAGTTGTAGAATTTCCACTCAGAAGGGGATCTGGGTGGTGTCCGTTTTTTCTTTTTGTTGTGTTTTGTTTTTTTTAAATATAGTTTATTGATTTTTTACAGAGAGGAAGGGAGAGGGATAGAGAGTTAGAAACATCGATGAGAGAGAAACATCGATCAGCTGCCTCCTGCACACCTCCTACTGGGGATGTGCCCGCAACCAAGGTACATGCCCTTGGCCGGAATCCAACCCGGGACCCTTGAGTCCGCAGGCTGACGCTCTATCCACTGGGCCAAACCGATTAGGACAGTGTTATAACTTTTTATTCAAATGTTGTTTGGATTAGCTATTTAGGTTGTTCTGGCCTCAGAGAGTGAGAGTACAGGGTGCTGGCTTGTGACTAGGTTTAAGAAGACTTTCCCAGCAGTCAGAGCTTCTTTAGATGGAGAGGGATCCTGGGAGTTGGGACTTGCAGAGGCAGCTGGCTGGCTGGTCCCAGCTGGGCAGCTGTAGAAGGTTTCTTCTAGCCTGGGATGGTTGGAAGGCTTAAGTCCCTTTCAACCACTGTGATTCTCCGACTGGTCAGTATTAATCTTATTTTCAGTTTGGGCATGAGAAGCGACCTTTTTTCAGATCAGAAACTCAATTGTGTTTTCCAGATACTGGCTGTTAAACCTTGTTGTATCCCATAGCTAATCAGGGGCAACCTATCTTCCCCTAAACATTGTTAGAAGGAAGGAAGGTGAGAGTGCTTTGACCTCTTTAGGAAAAAAGAAAGATGCTATTTAAATCAGAAACCTTGTTTACATCCAGCAAATGAATAACAAAATGGAGTTCTGTGTCAGTTATAAACATTATTGAGGCAGTCTATGCAAATTAAGGCACTTGAAATACACTAGGGGACCCTGTAATGTAAATATCTTACTGTGAATACAGTTGGTCCTTGAACAAGGAGAGGGTTAGGGGGCTGACACCCCCACCCTCTGCTCCCTGCACAGTTAAAAGTCCTCTTATAACTTTCCATTCCCCAAAAACTTCGCTGCTATTAGCCTACTGTTGACTGTAAGCTTTACTGATAACATAAATATAGTTGATTAACACATATTTTGTATATTATGTGTATTATATACTGCTATGTTCTTCCAATAAAGGAAGCTAGAGAAGAGAAAATGCATTTACAGTGTTGGAAAAAATCTACATGTAAGTGGAGCCATGCAGTTCAAATTCCTGTTATTCAAGGGCCAACTGTACTTTTATGGAAAATCATAATCGTTCTGGATTTTTATATAGTATTTTGATTTAGTCATTATTAAACCTTATTTTCCACTTAGCTCACTATAAAATGAATGTTCTTATAGGGGCATTTGTTTGAAATTTGGGGCAAAGGTGGATTAGAAAAAGTGTGGGCAGGGTAGACACAGTTTCTCAGCCCTATGGCTGTCTGGCTTGGCTTCAGCGGGGTCCTTGCCTTCCTCTAGGGTCCACAGTGACATCTGCATCCCTAAGAGGAGAAGCATCAGATTCCTGAACCAAAAATCTGGTAGCACAAACTTGCTTTGTTCCCAGCTTTGTAAATTCCATATAGTGGTTGTTTTTTGCATCAGAGATCCAGAAGCCTTCCTGCCCATTCATTATAGGCAGTCTCCCTGTGTTTAGAGGCCCTAAATAAAATGAGGAGCAGGAATGACAGGCCCTCACGTCTTCTGCCCACTCTCACATCAGAGCTTATTAGGGTATTATGAGTAGGAGGAGCAGAGCTGGGGGCACAGTAGGTGTAGAGGGTGGGAATTACTCTTGGGAAGCAGCCTAGGGAGCAGGGTGTAAACTGTAGCAGGAGTCTTGTCACGCTTTCCTAAAAAATTCCCATCTGTCTGGATGACGCATATCAGAAAAGCTGCAGAAATTGTCCTTGAATTGTGGGAGAGGTCCTTAGGATCTGTGCCTTCACTGGTCCACCCGAGGGCTCTGTAGAGTGGGCGTCACCATTACCTCTTTGTTGAAGGTTTTCTCGGTTCCTGGGCAGACCTTGTCCCCTCTCCACTGTGTCCTCATTTGATGTGCTTTTTCCTTTCCTTGGCTACAGGATTATTACAGTGGTGGCTACTATCCTGTACAGGACCCGACCCTGGTACCCCCCCAGGAAATTGCTTCAGATGCCTCCTTTATCGATGATGAAGCAGTAAGTTAAAACACAAGTGACCATCTTTGACCCATAGGCAAATCGGAAGCTAAAGGAAATTCTCTATAAAACTATTCAGTGGTAGCACATAACGGAGAATCTCCAAATAATAGGGCTTCTATAAGAGAAGATAATTATTTTCCTCATAAAAGAAGGCTAGAGTAGGCAAGCCAGGTGTGACTGGTGGTACAGTTCCACAAAGTAGTCAGGGGTCCAGTCCCCTTCTGATCATTATTTTGCCACCTCTAGGTTGTGGCCTTTATTCTTATGGTCAGTGATAGCAACTGAGGCTACAGCTGCCATATCTGCATTCCATCTCGCCCTCTGCAGCTGGGTGGGAAAGAAAGAGGAGAGACATTTTCCCTCCCCTTTTAGGAGACTTCCCAAAAGCTTCTAAGTTCCCTTCCACTCCTATTTCATTGACTAGAATCTGGTCACATGGCCGTACCTAGCTGTAGGGGAGCCCAGGAAATGCAGCCCTTCAGTTGGTGACAATATACCTCGCCAAGATGTTGGGTTCACAGAAAGGCGCGCTTACCTTTGCCTACTTCTCTGCCTGTGGGTAATATTGGGTATGTCCTTTCTTTTTTTTAAATAGTGCTTTTAAAAATATATCTTTTATTGATTTCAGAGAGGAAGGGAGAGGGAGAGAGAGATAGAATCATCAATGATGAGAGAGAATCATTGACCAGCTGCCTCCTGCATGCCCCCCACTGGGGATTGAGCCCGAAACCCGGGCATGTGCCCTGACTGGGAGTTGAACCGTGACCTCCTGGTTCATAGGTCGGTGCTCAAACATTGAGCCACATGGGCCAGGCTTATGTCCTTCTTGACAAGTTGCATAGTTAGGTTCTTTTTGTTCTAAGCCTAAAAGGCATAAAGGAGCTGCTCATCCAGTGGCATAAGTCAGTTTTTTGTGGGTAAAGTGACCCTAGAGGCCTCATTAATCCTCAGACAAGGACCTGGGTCTGACTGAAGGAATGTTTTAATTTGATTCCTCAGCACCCACACTCCCTTCCAGGAACATCTTTAGGTGACTGTGAAGTGATATATATGCTTCATGAGGGGGAAGAGGAAAGAGGAGTGAGTGGTCTCCTAGAAAATTTGCCAGGCCTTTCCCTATGAAGCTCCCTCTCTATACAACTCCAGGATTTCCCTCTCCGATGTCTGCTCTGGTGTGGGGTCTGCTGAATTGATGATATCAAATCTGTGAGAAGGAACAGACATGTAAAAAGAACTGATTTGCAGAGGAGCATTCTTAGATTTTTTTTTATCCCAAATTGTTAATTTGAAAACTGCATGCAATCCTTTAGGCAGATACAATTTATAGTAATTTGAGTACAAATTCACAAGATTATTCTCAGTACTCACTTATGTTTGGAAATGTCTCTTGACCTTCCTTTCCCTGAGTCCAGGAGAACTGAGAAGTAGCCATGCATCTGGCATCAGGGCAGCTTGGTAGTGGGCAGGGTGAAATCATATATTACAGAGGGGAAATGATGCAGTGGAATTGTGGAGTCACGAAACCATTTGATAACATACCGGTCCTTAGCCACATCTCCTAATGCTAATCCCCCACTCCTGCATTCTTTCTCCTTTTCCAGTTTAAGCGGCTGCAGGGCAAGAGGAACCGAGGGAGAGAGGAGATCAACTTTGTGGAGATCAAAGGTGATGACCAACTCAGTGGGGCCCAGCAGTGGATGACCAAGTCGTTGACAGAAGAGAAATCCATGAAGTCATTCAGCAAAGTAAGCGGGAAAGGTCTATTGAGTGGCAAACGTGGGAGGCCCCAGAGCAAATTTGGTCCTGCTCCCTGCTGTTACTGTCAGCAACACACTTAGCAAACACCTGTTGTCAGTGGTATTCGAATATGCACTGAGCCTCACAGACACGCTCCTGCTTCCAGAACTTTGCAGCACGTTGCTCTCCATCTGGATGGTGGAGTCTGGTTGCTGCGATGGAATGGTGGAGCAGTTTCCCAGTTGGGAAGATGCTAATATGTTGTGGCCTCTTCCCTGGCTGGATAGAATCCATAGGCGCCCTACCCTCTCCCACTGTCATGCCCTTTCTCCATCCCATTAAGCTGGGACCCGGCTCAGCATATCTTTGAGGTATGGGCACCACAGAGCTCAGGAGTCCTGGGGTCCTAGGTTCTCAGTGTGCAACCCCTCTTCTCTCAATTATTTATTATAGCCATCTGTGGTCTTTTTAAAAAAAAATTTGTTTTTATTGATTTTAGAGAGAGAAGAAAGGAGAGAAGAGAGAGAGAAACATTGATGTCAGAGAGAAACATCGTCCAGCTTCCTCCGGCACATACCTGACTGGGGATTGAACCCACAACCTGGGCATTTTCCCTGACCGGGAATCAAACCAGCAACCTTCTGGTGCACAGGATGACAATCAACCAACAGAGCCACACTGGCCAGGGCCACTCGCGGGGTCTTTTCATATGCTATAGCCCTCACATTCCCACACCACACTCCCACCTTCTTGGGGCACGTTGTCTTCCTTCAGAGTGATGACCGTCTCTTCACCTAGTAGCTGAGTGCAGCAAATGTGGACATTTATGAGTCTGCCCTAAGGGGGGAGAATGTAGGGAAACCTTGGATGCCAGCCCGGCACCAGCAAGGCCAAGGTCGGGCATCGTATTCCCTTCTTCTCTCGTTTGTTTTATTTGCAGCCACAGATGGCCATCTGAGCCCTGGCCATTTGTTTTAACTGAATGCTGGCGGTCATATAGGACAGAGCAAAGGATAGTGGTTAGATCAGCGTAGATCCATCACTGTTTACCGGAAAAACCACTTAGAGCATGCTCTACTAACTGTGGGGGGAGAGAGTTATCACAGAGCAGTAGTAGCTGTTGTTAATGCTCACTGTGGGCCAGCAATGGCGCTAGATGTTTTATGTTTCTCATCTTTAACTGTCACATTAAATGACATTAAATAGCAAGGAACTGGAGTTTGCTATTTTCCCTTGTCTAAGTTTTCTTTCCACCATCTCATTGTATTGAGCTAGATTTTTTAAAAAGAAGACAGGCCCTAGCCATCGTGGCTCAGTTGGTTGTTGTCATCCCGTGCACTGAAATGTCGAAGGTTCTGTTTCCAGTCAGGGTCCATACTTAGGTGGTGGGTTTGGTCTCCATTTGGGAGTGGGTTCAGTCCCCACTTGGAGTGGGTTTGGTTCCCAGTGGGGCATGTATGGGAGGCAACCAATTGATGTTTCTCTCTCTCTCTCTCTCTCCCCCTCCCCCACTTCCTTCCTCTCTTTAAAATCAATAAATGTATTCTCTTTCCCTGACTGGTTTGGCTCAGTGGATAGAGCGTCGACCTGCGGACTGGGGGGTCCAGGGTTTGATTCCGGTCAGGGGCATGTGCCTTGGTTGCGGGCGCATCCACAGGGGTGTGCAGGAGGCAGCTGATCGATGTTTCTCTCTCATCGATGTTTCTAAATCTCTATCCCTCTCCCTTCCTCTCTGTAAAAAAATCAATAAAATATATTTTTTTAAAAAGTGTATTCTCTAGTGAGGGTTAGAAAAAATAAAAATAAGCCTGGCTAGTGTGGTTCAATGGTTGAGTGCTGACCCATGAACCAGGAGGTCATGGTTCGATTTTCGGTCAGGGCACCAGGGCACATGCCCATGTTTCAGGCTTGATTCCCAGTAGGGGGCGTGCAGGGGTCAGCCAATCCATGATTCTTTCTCACTGATGTTTCTATCTCTCCTTCCTTCCTCTCTTGAAATGAATAAAAAACATTTTAAAAATAAAGTAAAAATAAAAACAAAGATAAAGATGTGGATCTTTCCCTGTGGAGTTTACAGTGTAGTTGGGGAAAACAGATTTAAGGACACTTGAGTGTAAATGGTTACAGTGCAAATTGATTACATAAGTGCTGAGGAGACTCCAGAGAGTTTTGGGAGTCGGGTGAGGCTAATTAGGAAGCTTCTAGTCTGAGACAACACTAGCAGAGGACAGAAAAAGCACAGAATGAAAGCCTAGACCAATACAGATTTTGACAGTAGGTCTTTTGCATCATAATTTGGTTAGGGGTTCAGTGCAATTACGGGTGGAAGTTGGATGATTGATTGGAGAGAGGTGGAGAGATGGTGAAAATTCTAGTTCTAGGGGAGCTGTTGGTACTTACTAGGATGGGGGAGGGGCATTTAGCCAAAAGTGATTGATGGTAGAAAGTTTGGTAAACAGTAGGTAAGAGACAAGCTAGACATCTGGACTGACTGGGGAGTAGGGGACAGAGATGAACAGGGCTTGAGGGTTGTGAGAGGGGAGGGAGGCCTGTGCTCTGGCACTTAAGCTGTTTTAGATGGACTATAGGCAATACAACTGGTATCAAGTGTTCACTGTGGGCAGAGCCTGGTGTGGGGGTGGGATGGGGTTATTAAGAAATAGACAGAGTTCTGACAGAGTATTTCCAGTCTAATGGGGATATTAGCAGGCTATTTCAGGCAAGTATTCCGAGCTTGGGTTTTTTGCATAAGAGCTTTAATAAAAATAATTGCTTTGTAAGTATATAGGCATAAAAACAGCTCCAGACTCACTCTTCCCCCCAGGACTTGGGCAGTGTCTTTGGTTTCCCATTCCCCATCATTGCACCATCTGGGCCCCTGAAAAACTGCTTTTCTTCCTGTGGGTTAATGGTTGTGTTTTCTTCCCTTGCAGAAGAAAGGTGAGCAGCCAACAGGCCAGCAGCGGCGGAAGCACCAGATCACATATCTGATTCATCAGGTGAGAGTACTGAGAGCCCTGGCCTACCTGGCAGGATCCCTATAAACCTAAGAATTTAAAGGCTGAGTTAAAAGCTCGGGTGCCAGGCACCAACTCCGGGAAGGTGTCCTCTGCCATTCTCCACGTGGCCACTAGGAGCGTGTGTGTCCTTCAGAATTACTACTCTGTCATTCTCACATCATGTAAGACTCAGGTACAGGTGCTTAAAATAAGTTCTGTATGTCCAAAACATAAACGTAGAGGGAGTGAAATAGTTTATCACAGGGTTTTAAAAATTAATTTATTTTAGTTTCAGGTGTCCACCATAGTGGTTAGACATTTATGTAATTTATGAAGTGGTTCCCCCAATAAGTCTATTACCCATCTGGCATCATACATAGTTATTATAATACTAGAAGTCTGGTGCACAAATTTGTGCACAGGTGGGGATCCCTTGGCCTGGCTGGTGATTGGGGTTGATCAGGGCCATCTCGCCCAGTCCCAATGGGGGCTGATCCGGGGCAGGTGGCTGTAGGGAGGAACTGCGGGAGGTTGGCTATGGAACACACTGACCACCAGGGGGCAGCTCCTGCACTGAGCATCTGCCCCCTGGTAGTCAGTGCACATCATAGCTACTGGTCAACCTGTTGTTTGGTCACTTAGGCTTTTATATATATAGATTGACTATATTCCCTGCGCTGTAATATCTTTTTATTGATTTCAGAGAGGAAGGGAGGAGGAGAGAGAGAGAGAGAGAGAAAGAGAGAGAGAGAGAGAGAGAGAGATGGATGATGAGAGAATCATTGATGACTACCTCCTGCATGCCCCCTACTGGGGATGGAGCTTGCAACCCTGGGCATGTGCCCCAACTGAAAATTGAACCAGTGGCCTTTTGGTTCATGGGTTGACATTCAATTGCTGAGTCTCACTGGCCAGACTTGTTGAGGATGTTTGCATTTATATTCATCAGTGATGTTGGTCTATAATTTTCTTTTTCTTTTTTTGATAGTTTTGTCTAGTTTGGGAGGCCATGGTTCCATTCCTGGTTCAGGGCACATGCTCAGATTGTGGGCTCAATCCCCAGTGGGGGGTGTGCAAGAGGCAGCCAATCAGTGATTCTCTCTCATCATTAATGTTTCTATCTCCCTCTACCTTCCTCTCTAAAATAAGTAAAGAAATATATTTAAAAATATTCTTTAAAAAAAAAACACAACCTGAGTTTGACTCTCCTCTACCCCTCCTTCCTTGCCACAGGCTAAGGAGCGAGAGCTGGAGCTGAAGAACACTTGGTCCGAGAACAAGCTCAGCCGCCGGCAAACCCAAGCCAAGTACGGGTTCTAGGCTCCGGACCTGCCTGCAGATCCCGGGATCGCTAGCAGCCCGCTGGCCCCGCCCCCTCTGGGACGCCGGCTGCTCCAAGCCCAGGACCTCTTTCCTCGAGGATCTAGCCCTCGCCTCTGCGAGAATGAACATATTTGATAGATTTTTTCTTACAAAAGTTAGAAAACTCAGCTCCTTTCTGTCCTGGAGCTAGCAAAGACTCGAGTGATGCCTCAGAAGGGGCTCAGAGTTCTTGGATGGGAACTTGCTCCCTATTGGGTGTGATGAAATGTTGAACCCCTCCCTCCACCTTTTTTTTTTTTTAACCAGGGATGTCTGTTGAAATAAAACATTCAGTCTGACAGATGCTGCCTGCCCTACCCCCTTTCCTGCTTTTTAGTGTGGCCTCCTTTTTCATTGTGGGCATTTGTTATCCTGTCCCTGTGCCTGTTTTTACCTCGTGTAAAGCACTCCCTGGCCATCGTGAGTTGCCTCGATGATGACCTTGCCTTTTTTTCCTCTCTACCTAAACTAGGTACAGAGAAACTAGGTTCGCGCCCATTGAAAACCCAGGAGTTGTGTGTAAATTGTGTTTGGGGCAGGAGCCTGTGATCCCAAACATGGGAAATACTGCTGTCCTGGGTGTCCCTGAAGATTGGGGAAGTCAGGAGGTTCTTTCTGTGACATGAAAGAGTTGTTAGGCATAAAATTCATTCCAGCAAGAGGTAAAGTGTGAAATGCCTTCCCTGAAGGTGGTTTAAGTTTACACTGGTAGTCGGCCTAGACTGCTTTGGGAGCTTTGCATAGAGCTTGAGGACTGGACAAGTCTGGGAGGCTTCTGGATCTCTAGCTTTTTGCCATTGAGGAAGGGCTGGTTTGGGTGGGTGGTTGGAGAAGGGAGCTGGTGGGATCTATGGATTCAGTTAGCTGTCAGGCTCTGTGACGCCCAGAGTGACAAGATGGAAGGCATGGTTCCTCCCTGCCAGGGAAAGGTGGATCGAGGGAGGGAGGGTACGTGTACTGGTCACAAAACTGCAGATTTTCCTGATGTGTGTTGGTGAGGACCCTGGGACTCCAGTAGGGCTTCACCGCAGTGGTGTCCTACAGGCAGAGAGTGTTGAAGAAACTCCTATGGGAAGAAAGGCCTTGGGTGCCAATCAGAAGCACTGACTGGACAGAGATGCTTGACTCCAGTTGCAGGTTTAGAGCAGGGGATATACAGAGGAATTGGTTTCTGACAGTCCTGGTGACAGGAAGGTTAAGGCCAGAGGGGCAGTTTAAGTGTGTGGTGGGGACTTGGGGCTGAGAGGGAAGAGGCAGCCGTGTGGTCTCTCACATCCTTCTGGTCCTGTGTGCTGGGTAAGTTGAGTCTGTTTGCCATTAAGTGCAGAGGAGGGTTTCATCACTTACAGGAAAACCACCCACTTATCTGAAATCTGACCTACTTTGGGGTTGGAGCCAGACAGGGCTCTTGGATCCCTCAGGGACCTTCAAGCTGCAGTTGTCAAAATCGGTGCATTAGCTCCCACCACTCCCATCATCCACAGAGGCACCGGGGACTGAGATCGCCCCTCTGGGTGTCTTAGGTGGTGAGGCAGGTTTAACAGGGCCAAACCGTCTGTGATCCTGAGGAGTCAAGTGCTCTTTCCTGTATCCATTATGCTACAGGTGCAGCCCTCCTGCGGTGCCATACTCCTGGGACTGCAGTCAACTTCTTATTCTTGGGGTCGCATCTTGGGGAAGGGCTCTGTGCAGGGAAGAAGGACATGGTAGGTTGGGAGAGCCCAGTGTCTTCTGGGAATGACAGGCCAGATATCTTTAAGGTTCCCTTTGCCTTCCGGCTCCTTTGATTCTCTGCAAGTCAATTCGAGTCCCCCCCCTTTTTTAAAGCCACTTTTTAGATCTATCAACGATGACACTGTATTTAGTGTGTGGGATTTCTTGGTCACCAAGAGAAATTTGACAGGTTAGAAAGTTGACACCTTCATCTGGGTGGTAGTAACCTCAAGTCTAGTAAACAAGCAGGAGAGAGAAGCCAGGGATGAGGGGGAGAAGAGTAGGGGATGGCACTTGGTTATTGTTGGCAGGCAGCAAAGGCCAGTGGGCAGAGGGAGGAGGGGGTGGAGGACGTGGCTGGAGATGGCTTCCAGTCGCCTGGCAGGTTTTGGAGGGGCTGGGGCACAGTTGCAGTGTATTGACGGGACCCTAGAGCCTGGGGAGCTGAGCTACACGGGGATCCAAGTTAGAAACTGCACAGAGACGGCAAGGCTGTCGGGTTTTCAGCTTCTGCCCCCGGCCTTTGGCCCTGGGGAGGCGCTCGGCCAGGTCTCCCCAACTGGGTGCTGAGCTTTGCTGTCCAAGAAGCCACCTTGGAGGGAATGGTGGCAGTTCTGTGGGCTTGGGAAGCTCTTTGCTACCTGCTTCTACCCTTGGTTACCCTCTGCTCCCTCAGCTTTCAAGTAGGGTCCCGTGTTCTCAGGCCACTAGAGATGGTTGAAGGTGGGGCCTCAGTGCCGAGTGGGTTCATGGGAAGTGATGTGCTGTGGAATTGGGATAGCTGAGGTTATGGAGTTCTTTTCAACCCACAACACGCCCCCCGCCCGTCCCTGAGCCAAGGTTGTAGGACACCTTAAGAGATTGTCTTCTGCTTTCCCTGAGGGAGCAGATATGATGAAAGGGGCAGCTTAGGGGAGGCAGGAGCAGGACAATATGGGAAGTCATCAGGGTCAGCCCTGGTGCTGAAAGGGCTGGAGCTGGAAGGTGTGGCTTTCAGGCTCTGGAGGGGACCTGGGGCTGGGGGTAGGGGACCCATCAGACCAGAGAGTGAGCTGTGCCAGAGAAAGCCCCGCCTAGAGAAGGCAGAGGGGGGATGGACTGGCCGTGGGAAGATTAGAGGGAAATGCCCCCACCCCCAGCCCCACCCTAAGCACAATGGCTCCAGCTCATTTTCCTATAAAAGTTACCTTCATCCCGAGGTCCCACCATAGCCTCAAACCTTAGCCTTGGCAGTGAACGAGCAGCATGGTGCTGGGGCCGTGATTTGGGGGAGGGGAAGGAGGCCCCACCACTTCAGTCAGGGCCGGGCCTGCAGCTGGAGCTCTCTCACGTGAGGAAGGAGACCTTATCCCTTTGCTTAGTGGAGGGGCCCTGTGGTCTAAGGGAGAGCCCTGGGTTGGGATGACACGACTGGGCTTGACTGCATCCAACTCCCTGTCACTTCCCCTCTCTAGACCTCAGTTTCCTATTTCGTTGCACTGAAGTCAGTCACAACGGGTCTGAGGTCCCTGTTAGCCCTAGCAGCCCTGCTCTGCCAAGCCCTTCATTCTGATGGTCTTGTCTGATCTGTACAGCAGCCCTGTGTGCAAATAAGGAGGCACTACTTCCATTTCGAAGGAATGTGGGGAATGGACAGACGCAGAGAAAAGGTTTCCTGCAAAGGTTATGCAGCCAGTTAGCACAGAGCCACCACGGAACCCAGGGCTTTGGATGCCAACATCTGGATTCTCCCGCCACCCCTCGGTGAGTCCACCCCAGGCTGCGTGAAGGAGAGGGAGACGGCGGGTCTCTGGGTCCCACTCTGCCCACCTCTAGCAGGCTTTGCTCCTTCAGAAACACCAGGTGGGTCACTAGGCAGTCCTGCCTCCTCCCAGCACCTGCCCATCCTCTTACCACCGGTGTTCTGACTTTCTAATCCAGCTTTTGCTGTACAGTGAACTCCTTTTTCTGCCTCCCACCCCTGCCACAAGGAATCAGCCACTAGGTGACTCCCTGAGTCTAATCTGAGACCTTTCGGCCTCTGATGTATGTAAACCATCTGTTCCCTTTCCTCCCTCCCTCTCCTCTTGCTCAGGAGGGGGTTTAGACCCACAGGCAGCAGGAAGTAGAAGCCCAGCTCTGTTGACTCAGCAACCATATTTCTCCTTAAGCTGATTAGCACTGGAGTGGAAAGGAGGGGAATTCACTTGTCACTGGAGCTGGCACCTGCACCAGGCTGGGGGTGGCGTGATGGCTGCAGCACCTGGGCCTGGGGGATTTCTGTGCCTCTGGCAGGAGAAGGGGCCCTGATAGGCACTGATTGCCATGAGCAGGCTGCACAGACAGGACCACTGGGGTACCTGGGCCTGAGTGGTTTTGGGGTGGGTGGGAGGCAGTCTCTGTTCTGAGCCCTGAGGGCAATCCAGGGGCAGACAGTCCTGCCATGAAGAGCCCCCAGTCTGAGACAAAATTAAGACACTGGGCAGATTATTCCAGGTGGTTGAAGCCCAGCATACAGGTTCTGCCCTGGGGCAGGAGGCTGCCCTGAGGTAGGTCTGGGCAGAGGATGCTTCACAAAAGGGACAGGGAAGAAAACTGGGTTCCAGCTGAGGCAGAAGCCGATGGCCTTGGCCTTGCTTGGAAGACACAAAAGAGTCTTGGAGCCGCTGCAGGGGGCTCCTTGTCATCCAAGCCTAAGGGCTCACACACAGGCTGACAGTGCACTCTCCCCCTTCCCAGTCTTATGCCTGCCCCTCTTTCTCTCCTGGCATCCACAGGAGATAGAGCCACCCTGTGGCCCTGGCTGCCTGCCCAGCCCAACCCAGTTAGGGAAAGAATACTTTGCAGAGAAAGGTCTTTGTCCCATGTCTCATGTCTCCTTGCCAACAGATCTGTAACCCTTGAGCAGGTGTCTCTCAACCCCCAGACCCAACTCCCCGCCACTGCAGTGGCAGGTCAGTCACCTGTCCTTCCACAACATGAGAGAGTCAGAGACAGAAGGAGCCTGGAGTACCTGGATCGCTGTAGGGGGAGGTGGTTGGTGATGATTTATTAGCCAGACATGAATCAACAAACAAGTTCTAACATCTGTTCTCGCCAAACCAACCCTCAGACAGCAGCAGCATTGGACCAGGGCCCAGACCCAAAGGCTCAGAGGACCAAGGAAATCAGACTCCATGTGGAGAGGCCAGGGCAGTGGGAGGCAGCAGGCTCTCCTAGCCCACATCCTCAGAGGAGCACCAAACATTAAGGACTCTGGGAGGGAGCTGGTGAGTGTGTCCCTAAAAGGAAGTGGATTCCACATTTGTTCCTCTGACCTCCGGGCTTCTTTGTGGGAGGCACAGACCTGTCAGGGTAATAGGGCTACACTGGGACCTGGAGGAAGGGAACCAGCACCCGGGACCCAATGCGGTGGGACCCAGGAAAGCCACCACATTTCCTACCTTAGGAAATTCCTGACATTTCCTGTGAAGACAGCGGATGTGGGGTTAGGAGCACAGCACTAAACCAGGGACTTAGGAGGCCTGGGTCCTAGTCCTTGACCTCAGCCAAGTCATCCCACTGGCTTTGTTTCCTTATCTGCACAGCAAGGGAGTTGGACCTGATCAATAAGGGCAACAAAAGATGCTCCTCTTCCTTCCCTCACCCATAGCAGACATCACTAATCAATCACAGGGCTCTTTTCTGCTGAGTTCAGGTATGACCTTAACATCGTTTGCAAGGCAGCGCCTTAGAGCCTTAGGCAGCAAGGACCAATGGATTGGAGTTGGGATACAAGGTGACATGTTTTTGCTGTCTTTGCAATAGGTGACAGCTGAGGTCCTTTCCCGCTTGGATTAATCACCTTGCTCCATCCACATTTCCTCAGAAGGGCACCAGGGTGTGTGTGAAGTTCCCTGGACCTGCTGTTCCAGGTTAGCCTCCCTCCGCTCAGACACTGGCTCCTGCGGAGGCTCTAGGGAGAGCCACGTCTTTCCTCTGTCCTGGAACTCCTGTCTAGGTTGTGAGGGAGGCTGTGTCCCCAGAGAGGCAGGGGCTGGCGGGGCACAGGAGGGCCTTGTCCAGCCACAGAGTTCTCAGAATGCAGTTGCTGGCCACCTGGATTCTGGAGAGAGAAGGACAGTTTTAGGTCGCAGCCTCCCAGGCTAAGACATCTGGTCTCAGCAGACAGAAGAGGGCTAACTCCCTCTCGTTCATTCAACAAACACGTCCTGAGCACCTGCCTGCCAGGCACTGTGCTGGATGCTCTGGACACAGAGATGAGTAAGTCCCAGCCCCTGCCCTCAGGGAACTCACACTCTGCCGGGCAAGGGGAAGCCAGCGTCCGGGTGCTCAGTGGCGTGGCAGGTGTGTATAAAACACAGTGAACACCTCTGTGGGCAGGTCAGGGAAGTCTTTCCAGAGGAGAGGGCAAGCTGGTCTCGTAGGATGAGTAGGAAGCTCCCAAGCAGCAGGAGGGTGTACTTGCCGGAAGTTGGTATGGGCAGAGGGACTGGCATGTGCCAACCCCAGGAGGCTTGAAACCACTTGGTTGTACTTAGAGAAACATGACCAGTTCTGGGAGGGTGGGCGATAAAGCCGAGGAGGGGGCACCCTCCCTCTGAGTATGGAGGGCCTCATGGGCCAGGAAGCCGTTTTAGAAAGACCCTTCTGGCTTCCTTGGGGTACAGTGGATCAGAAGTGGCATGACTGGTGGTTAAAGACCAGTTAAGAAGCTCTTGGAAAAGTTCTGATGAGAGAAATGAGGCTTGAAACGGGAAAGGAAAAATATATTTGGGAAGAGACCCAGCAGAAATCAGTGACTTAGAGGGGCAGATGTGGAAGGAGCCCTAGGATTCTGACTGGGGGGGTTGGGTGGCTGGAGGGTTATTGATCCAGATCGGGCACCTGGGAGGGAGCAGTCGGGGAAAAGGTTGGGGCAGTGTTGGCTGTGTTGAGTTCGAGAGGCCGTGGGACACGGAGTTGAGCAGAAGCCTGAAGAGAAGTTTGGATAGAGACACAGACTGGTGACATCAGCTCTAGGATGGCAGCAGGTGGCAGGGATGTGGGTGAGTGTGAACAGATACGAGGGCTGGAGGGAGCCTGGGGCACCAGCAGGGAGAGGGAGTGGGAAAGGGCCTGAGGTGGGGGCGCAGAGGGAGAGGGTGGGAGCAGCCCATGACACACTGACTTGAACTGACCAGTGAGAAGACTGGGGAGGTGGAGGGATGGAAAGGGGAGAGGGGAGTGTGCAGTGGGGGTGGGGTGCAGGGCACGTGCTCATCTGAGACGACACAAGTCTCTTCTTCAGGATGGGCAGGTTGAGAAAGGCTGGGGGAGGGAGACCAAGTTGAGACTGGGAAGGAGAGGATGGGTGGGGCACAGGTTGGGGTCAGTCTCAGATGGGTTCAAAGAAGACAAGCTGGGTGAGATGGACACCAACCAAAACACAGGCTCTGTGAGGAAGGCCTTCGGGGGCTGGCTGGGGCTTCTGCGTTCTCTGTGAAGGGATGCACTGCTGAGAGGTGGACGGGGGTGGGGACTTGGCAAAGGGGCCCAGTGACTCCAGGAAGAGGAGCAGGAGCCATCACTGGGCCTGCAAAGGAGTGCTGGCAGCCTGGACTCTGTCCTCCCCATCTTCCCTCCGACCGCTGACCTTCCCCCTGACCCAGACATCCCATCTGAACCCTTCCCAAACCAGCTTTCAGGAAGTCCTTCCTGTGATCTAGCCTTTCCCTGCTCCCCCGTTTACCTGGCTTCCTGGGACAGGCCTGGACCGGCACTTCCGGAGGACCGGGTGCCAGAGGATGCACGAGGGGCCCTCACCCCCTGACGGCACCTCCATCTCCACCTCCACCTCAGCATAAATGTTGCTGGGGGCTTCCCCAGGGCTGCCCCGGCCCATAGCATAGAAGGCTATGGGTTCATCTGGCTCGTGGTAGATGGGGTTGGAGGGCTTGGAGGGGAGGGTCCGGGAGAGTCTTGGCGCTGGGCTTGTGTAGGCTTCGGAGGACAGCAGAGGTTTGGCGGGGATCGGAGGCTTGGGTCTAGGTGTCTGGGAGGGCAAGGAGAGAGTGACGCCAGGGAGGAGAGTGGGTCAGAGCAACCAGGTAGGGTCATGGCAGGAGCCAGAGCCCAGCCAGAGCTCGTGCCCTCTGCAGAGCCCGCCTCCTCCCAGTGGCCCCACTCCTCACTGGCCATGCCTCCTTTTTGTCTTCTGGGTCCTCACCTCCCTTCTGCCCCGCCTCCTCCCAGTTCCTCCGGCCCAGTACCTCCTTTGGCTCCCTGCTCCCCTCTTTCTGCGTGAGGGCTCTGGGCTTCTCCTTTTTGAGGACTGGGCTATACTGGGGGTGTGGGTCCTGGCTTTTGTTTCCAGCGTCTGATTCTTCAGTCCTTAGGGTAAGTCCTGCTGGCTCAGGAGTCTGCAGGCAAAGGAGGCTTGAGGGACTTGGTTGAGCAGGGACAGTGGGTGGGGTGGGCAGGTGATCCAGGAGGACAAAACAAACCAGTCCAGGTGGAGGATGGGGTGAGGGGCACAGAAATTCGATGGCAAGGAGACGGGGAGGGGGATGAGGAGGGGAAGCAGCTCTGGTCACAGGCAAGCTCTAGCATTAAACCTAATTTCACCTGCAACACAGGGCCAGGCTGGTCTCCGTTTGTGCCTGTGGTTGTCCACATGCAACGAGGCTGGAGAAGTCTTTGGCCTAACATTTTTTGGCAATGATAGATCTCCAAGACTGCTGTGCCTGTTTGTTTCTGCAGGTGCCAGAGGAATCCTTTCTGGAGATATCAGCCAGATATTTTAGGGCTGAGAGACAGCCTCAGAGGAGACTAGCCTTACAGTGGGGACACTTCCCTCCCTCAATAGTGTGCTTTTATTCAGCATTTAGCCCCGGGGTTATGGATGCTCCCAGGTGGCTCAGGCCATAGGCTTTCCTTGTGCTCCTGCAATCCACCAAGTGCACAGGCGCAGCAGGCTTCAAGAATCCAAATCGGAATTCTTATTCCCTGCCCCCTCCTCCTCCTCTCTCAGCATTCCCTTTAGGAATAAAAAGTAGCACCTCCCCCTGCTGCCATAGCAGTACCTTGGGAGTGAACCTTGACCGCTCCCTGCCCACATCTGATGGAACACAGCCCTGCTCCTTTCACTGCCTGAATATTTTTACATCCGCACACTTCTCTCCCTGCCCACAGCCACCACACGCAGTCCAGGCCTCTTAAATCCTCCCGTGTTATCTTGCCCTTTCAGCCCCCTCTCCACTCCATGTGCGTGAGCCCGCAGAAACTCTCCTAGCAATCCTTCAGTGGCTGCCCCTTGCACCATGATAAAGTCCAAACTCCGAAGAGCTTGAGTGACAAGACCCCTTGGGACCCCATCATAGAGGTTGGGCTCCAACAGTTCTGCCTTCAGCCCTGTCCATTCCAGCGGGTTCCCCTCACCTCCAGACCTCCCTACACCCCGTTCTCACTGCTCCAGAATCTTCAGGGCTCCCCCATTCCTCACAAAATTCCACAAAAGAGTTGCCTTTAGGCATAGTTCCCACTTTTAACAAAATATTTTTATTCATATTTAGAGAGAGAGAAACATCAATGCGAGAGCAAAATATTGATTGGCTGCCTCCTGCACACCCTCTATAGGGGATCAAGCCCGAAACCCAGTCATGTGCCCTGACCAGGAATCGAACCAGCAACCTTGCAGAGCATGAAATGACAATCAACTGAGCCACACCAGCCAGGGCGACCCCACTTTTTTGAACTGATTCTAATCAAGCTCCAAGAAACCATTCTTGTCCAGGTCCCCAGTGAGCTCTTGGCTAAATTCTATGCCCAGTTCTGGACTCCTAGGCACTTGCTCTTCCCTGACTTGCTTTTTTTTTTTTTGCTTGACTTCCAGACCATCACACTCCTGGTTTTCTCCTCTGTCTGCTCCTTCTCAATGTTCTTTGTAGGTTCTCCCTCATTTCTGCAAACTCTAAATGCTGACGACGTGATGGTCCTTTCTGTTCCATCTACACTCACTCCTGAGTAAGAAATCACCCCTCCTGAAGCCTTTAGAGTCAATCCAGCTACATGCTGATGACTAAACAGTTATCTCCAGTCCAGACCTCTATCCAACTCCAGACCCGTGTATTCCAACTGCCTACTTGCCATCTTCACGTGGATAGCGAATGGCCATTTCAAACTGAACATGTCAGAATCGACCTCCTGATCTCCACTGCCCCCACACTGCCCCTCCTATCGCTTCCCCCCTCTGGTGGCAGGATAGGAAGAAACGGGAAATTGCTTGGCAAGTGGAGTAAGGGAAACCGAGACAAAATAATTAAACAAGGCCAAACAATTTGAGCAATTTACAGCCAGCTAATGAATCACAAGGTTTTATCTTCCCTGACCAAGGACACTTAGGAGCAAATGGTTTACACATTCCAGACTGTCCCCGGCCTGGTCTCTCTTCCATAATGTTCGTTAAAAGTAAACCGAACCCCTGACCCCTCTATCTGCACATTCTGATGAATCAATACATTGAAGTACATACCTGAAAAACTAATGAACGTTCTATTGAGACTCTCTCCTAAGACCTCCCCTAGGATTCCACTGGGCCAATGAAAGAGAAAAAGCCTCAGGACAAAGGACTCACAGTGCTCAGCTGGTCTGGCTCAATGGACAGAGCATTGGCTCACAGACTGAAGGGTCCTGGGTTCAAGTCAAGGGCACATATCTCAGTTGCAGGCTCCATCCCCTGCTGCATGTGGGAGGCAACTAATCAGTGTGTCTCACATGGTGTTTCTCTTGTCTCTCCTCCCTTTCGTCTCTAAAAACCATTGAAAAAATGTCCTCAGGCGAGGACCAACAACAACAAAACCCACCAAGTTAGAGCATGCCCACACCTTGCATTCATTGTCTGTCTCACTAGAGCGCAAGCTCCTTGAAGGCAGAGATGTCTCCGTCAGTTTTGTTTACTGTTATTTTCCCAGACCAATGCCTGGCGCAGAGTGGTCCCTCAGAATTGCCTGAACTTCCTCAGGGAGGTAATTCCTGCCAAAGCTCTCCTCTCTCATCACACCCTCACACTTGTTTCCCATTATTTGTCTCTTTGCTGCTGGTTAGTAAGCTTGGTGGGTTTGGAACCCATCTGTCTGTCCATGGTTCTATTCCCAGAGCCTGCCAGCATCTGGTACATGCTGGGTATTCAGTATCTTCCCCTCATATATGTTTTCATTGATTTTTTAGAAAGAGAAGAAGGGAGAGAGATAGAGAAACATTGATGAGAGAGTAACATTATCAATTGGTTGCCTCCTACATGCCCCCTACTAGGGATCAAGCCTGCAACCAGGGCATGTGCCCCTGACATCTTGGTTGCTTGGTCGACGCTCAACCACTGCCAGGCAATAAATATCTTTTAATTAAAAACAAAACAAAAACACAAAACGAATGGCCTGCCTGACGGGGTGGCTCAGTTGATGCACCGGGGTTTCGGGTTGATCCCTGGTCAGGGCACATGCAGGAAGGAACCAACCAGTGAACGCATGAGTGGGTGGCACGACAAATTGATATTTCTCTCTCTCTCTCTTCCTCTCGCTCTCAAATCAATAAATGAAAACAACAACAAAACAAAATGAAACCCACAAATGACCCCTGTGCCTGAGTGGGGGCTCTCAGAAGGCCATGTCTCTGGCTGGGCTAGTCTCAAGGATTCCAGCCCCGCGCGCGCCTTCTCCAAGGGCGTCCCGCGGGGAGGTGGGCGGGAGAAAGAGCCTGGTGCCCAGGCTGTGCCCGGGCTCTGTGAGAAGGGGCGCTGGTCAGGGTGAGGGTGAGGGTGAGGGCAGAAGGGTGCGTACCTGGCGGGGGAGGGGCTGGCTGAGCGTCTCCCCGTAGGGGCTCAGCGGGGACCCCGAGTAGTGCCGCAGCAGGTCCTGCAGCCGCGCGTGGGCGCTGTCCTCGCCCAGCACCACGTGGCGGCCGTCCCGGAGCTGGGCCAGCAGGAAGTGGCGGCAGCAAGTGCGGCTCCTGGAGGGCCCGTGGGCATCAGACCTGCTTCGCACACCCCCAACCTTCCCGGCCAGGGCCCCCAGCGCTTGGCGTGACCCCGCCCCGCCCCGCGCCAGGGTGTCCCCCTCTCAGCGTGGGGTGGGGAGGAGCTGCAGGAGGGGCTCAGCGAAGAGCCTGCCAGCGGTCAGCGGGTCCCCGCCTCTCACCTCCCTCTCCCCCAGTCCCGCCCCTCGGATCAGCCCCATCAGCCCGAAGCCCGCTTCCTGGTCGCGGGGTGCGGGCCCCGCCCTCACCTGTAAGTCAGCACGAAGGTCACGGCGCTCTCGCTGAACCGCACCAAGTAGCATCCCTGCGGCTTGGTCTCCAGCAGCCTTTCGGCCTCTCTGTGGGCGACGGAGAAGAGAGGACGGGGCTCTGACCCTTCCAGCCTTGACCCCTGTTTCCCGGGCTTTCACGGGGGACCCTACCCCAAATCGGGTGAACTCAAGTGGCTGGGGAGGGTGGGGATGGGAGAGGATGTGGGCACTGCTCTTCCACCGAAGGGCCTGGGCAAGGACAGGACCCGAGGTCCCACCCAGGATAACTCCCAGCCCTGCATCCTCTGGCCCCATCCTGGAAGGGCAGCTGATTGTGGGGGTGGGAGGGTAGGGGTGGGGGTAGGGTGGTGGTGGAGCGGGGAGTGGGGTGGTGATGGCGGCCCTGGTGTTGGTGCTGCGGCTGCACCAGCAGGGATGGTAATAGATTTCTAGATGTCAGAAGTCAAGCTGACAGAAATGAAGCTGAGAAATGGAGGAGGAGGTAGGAAGTGCAAGGGAGGCAAGGAGAGGGCTGGGTGAGCCAGAGGTAAACATGGCGGGGGGGAGAGAGGCAGGTGGAAACCATGAGTATTAGAGGCCTTAGATACAGGAGGACAATTGAGTCTTTGGTAGAGAGGGGAAACTGAGGCACAGAGGAGGTTGGACTGGAGCCTCCAGGAGTCATGGCCTGGACTTGTAGCCCCAATCTACGCCCGACTGGCTGCGGACCCAGCCTCGCCCCTGCCCCTCTCTGGGCCTCTTTCCTCCTGGTGACTCACCTCCGAGTGATGAAGCCGTGGAACCAAGGAGGGGCTGCCCCGTGCTGCAGGAGCCCACGGGCCTGGGTCTTCTGGAACCAAGCCCGGGTCTCGGCCTGCAGGGACTGGCCTTCTTCCTTAGGCACCTCCTCAGCCTTTCCCGTGTCCTCTGGACTGGAGGCAGCCTCCAGGGCCTGGGGAGAGGCCTGGTTGGGGGAAGAACCCAAGGAGGGAAAGTCGCCATGATTCATGAGCCCTTTCCTGACTCCAAGCCGGCGGCCACCTTCTCATTCTTATCCGCAGGCCCTCCTGGGTGTGGGAGGAAGCCTGCAGGCCCATCCCGGTTGCCCGTTTTAAGTATAATTGCCCGGAAAGTCCTTCCCGAGGTGTAACTTAAATCCTGCCTTCAGCTCCCGCTGTCTGGTTTCGGGGAAATTCATTTCTACTTCCTCTTGGCCTTTAAGCCAGTAGCAGTAAGCTGTACAATTGTGCCTAAATGGGGGTGAAGTCCTCCAGATGGACAGAAAGTCGTGCCCTGGCCTGAAGGACGAAGACAGCTGATGCTTGAGGTCACCCCAGAGGCCAGAATAAGGGAGAGCTCACCCCACAGTAGGAGGGCCTGAGCAGGTTGGCAGGGGGGACCTTCTAACCGCTGGGTAGGCTGGAAGGACTGAGATGGCGATGTGCCAGGCAAGTAAACGCTTCCCGTAAAGATGCCCATGCCAGCTTCCAGGGCTTGATACACTCGCTGTACCTGGCTCACCTGCGCACTCAGCTGAGCTTCCCAGGGACTGAGGAGCAGTCCGGCTCACGAAGGAAGGACTTCCCCTCTCCTTTTTCTGTCTCTGCCCTTGCTCTGTAGGCAGCCCCAGACCCCACCTGCTTCCTCCCGTTGGCCTTTGCCCATCCATGTGTCCTCAGCCATGGGAGACTTGGGAGCAGAGGAAGGAGCTGCACCCCAGGTTCCCACTCACCACAGCATGGACATCTGGGGCTCTGAGGCTGAACTGGGCCTCTCCAGCCTGCAGGGCCTGGAGTCTGGTCTCCTTAAGCAAGCCCTGGCAGCTTTTTCGAGTCAAGTCCAAGGGCTGGAAGGTGGTGAAGGTTGGAGGGGGGGTGTTGTGACTTCCTGTTAGCACAAAGAGGACAGTGGGGCTCTCAGTGAAGGACTGCCTCTCTCTGCTGCCCACCCTCCCTCAGGCTGAGAGGTGCCTCTGACCAGGGACCTGGAGGACAGGGACAGTCATGACAGCAGGAGAAATGCAGGTAGGACAGTGGGGGCGAGATAGGGGAGTTTATCAGGGAAGAGGAGTATGGAACCAATGAGGCAAAGTGGGGCTGAGGCAGCAGAGGGGCTTGTTGGGGTGACTGGGCACCAGGAAAGAAGGTGGTTGTCAGCTGGTGTTCTGGTGGCCTGGAAGTCAGTCCCACAATCAGGGAGGTGAGGCAGGTCTCTTTATTTTAAAATATATTTTTTTATTGATTTCAGAGAGGAAGCAAGAAGGAGAGAGAGGGAGAAACATTAATGATGAGAGAAAATCGCCGATTGGCTGTCTCCTGAAGGTCCCCTCCAGGGATAAAGCCAGCACCCTGGGCATGTGCCCTGACTTGGAATTGAACTGTGACTGTCTGGTTCATAGGTCGATGCTCAACCACTGAGCGACACTGGCCACGCTAGGCAGATCTCTTTAGTGAAGCCCCTCTTCTGGCCTAGGATCCCCTGGCTTCCCCCATTCCTCCTCCCTCCTCCCTAAGGAGCCCACAGTAGACCCTGTCACCTTTGTTCTCAGGGCTGAGGGGACCTGCAGTCCCAGAGAAGGAGAAGGGGTTGTGGGCCCCCTGCCCGCTCTGGCTTGTGGTAGGGTTCTGGCCCGGAGAGAGCAGGGTGTAGGGGTCTCGTTGTCCCCTCCCACCCACATTCTTAACATCACACTTACCTTGGGGGCTTATCTGGGCCAGGGGGAGCTCCATGAGGGCAGCCTAAGAAGGAGCCCAGGAGCCGGGTGTGTGTCTGTGCTCTCAAAAGGTGTGCACACTCAGCAACTCTTCTCTCCCCCTGCCCCCCGGGCAGGAAATGTCGCTCTACCCACAACCCTAGCCCTAGCAGAGGACCCACGTCATGGAAAGCCATAAGACAGTTGTCCCTCCCCCGGAAGCCAGGCAGCTGAAGGTGGTGGTGGTATGTGGTGGGTGTTTGTGTCAGTTGCTCTGCGTCTGGGTGTTAGGAAGTCCATTGTGCTATCTGACCTCGATCCCCCCTGATTCTTTCTTACTCCCTCACTCCAGACTGGGACTTCCCTTTCTCTCTCGCTGTCTCTGTCTCAGCTTCTGCTCTGAGCAGTGGCTGTGGGGATGTCAGCCTTAGGAAGATAAGCCCTAAAAGGTGCTCAGGCTTCGGACACCCTGGAGATTTATACTCAGGATTATGTTCTTAGGACACATGAGGAGGGGAGCAGGCAGGGCTCAACAGGTCAGACTTCCGGAAGGACATTTTGAGTTCATACGAAATCTGTGAGACAAAGGGTAGGGAGGAGGGGCCTGGCTTCATCCTCCAACAGATATAGAAGTGGGTTAGGGCAAACCAGGCAATCCTGGAGGAAAGAGGGAGAATTCCCTCTCACTAGGCAGACTGTCGTTAGTAGTAACACCATTAGCAGTTGTTAATGACTTCAGTGCTGATGTCTTGCAGTGGGCTTGTGTTCCTGCTGTACTAGAGGACCAATCCCATTTCTCTCTCATTTGATCCCTCACAAATGAGAAGGGAACCGGGAACATTATCCCCATTTCCAAGAAGGGAAAACTGAAGCTCAGAGAAGTGCTTTAGCCAGGGTTTTTCAGTGTCCCAGAAGTTGGTGACAGAGTTGGAATAGAATCTAGAGCTCTTACTAATCTCACCGTGATTTAGGCCAATGGTCCTTGACTATATGCCAGGTACTGTTCTTGGTGCAAAGAACCCAGAGAGAGAAAGGATCTTGTTTCAAGATGTCAGGTGGCATGATGCTGTATATAGAAAACCCTAGACTCCACCAACAAACTAGAAACAGTAAACAAATACAGTAAATTTGCAGGATACAAAATTAATGTACAAAAATCCACTGCTTTCCTCTACACTAGCAAGTTTCTGAAACTTCAGAAAATGAAATGAAAAAAAGAATTCTTTTTGCAATTGCAACCAAAAAAATAACAAAGAATGTGAAGGACCTATATACTGAAAACTACAAAGCATTACTAGAAGAGATTGAAAAAGGCATAATAAAATTGAAAGCAATTCCATGTTCATGGATTGGAAGAATCAACATAGTTAAAATGGCCCCACCGTGTTGTTCAGTGGTTGAGTGTTGACACATGCACCAGAAAGTCCGGGTTTGATTCCTAGTCAGAGCACTTGCCCAGGTTGCAGGCTCCATTCCTAGTAGGGGGCATGTAGGAGACAGCCGACCTATGATTTTCTCTCATCATTGATGTTTCTCTCCCCTCGCCCTCTGAAATCAATAAAAACATATTAAAAAAATAAATATTATGGCCATATTACCCAAAGAAATATACAGACTTAATACAGTCATCAAAATCCTAATGTCATTTTTGTTGTTGTTGTTAATTCTCACCCGAGGATATTTTCCCATCGATTTTTAGGGAGAGTGGAAGGGAGAAAAGGAAAGACAGAGGGAAACATCCATGTGAGAGAAACACATCGATTGCCTGCCTCCTGCCCGCGCCCTGACCAGGGCCTGAGCCAGGGAAGGAGGAGCCTGCAACCAAGATACCAGTATGTGCTCTTGACCGGAATCAAACCTGGACCCTTTGGTCTATAGGCTGACGCTCTTCCCACTGAGCAAAACTGGTTAGGGACCAATGTAATTTTTTAAAAGAAATAGAATAAAAAATCATCAGATTTGTATGGAACCGCAAAAGACCCCGAATAGCCAAAACAATCCTGGGGAAAGAGAATGAAGCTGGAGGTATCACACTATCTGATTTCAGATTATACTACACAGTTATGATAACCAAAACAGCAAGGTACTGGCCAAAGAACAGACACACAGACCAATGGAAAGAATTGAGAGCTCAGAAATTAAACCACATTATATGGCAGATAATTTTCAGCAAAGGAGCCGAAAGCACACAAATGGAGTAAAGACAGCCTCTGCAATAGATGGTGCTGGGAAAATTGGGAAGCCACATGCAAAAGAATGAAACTAGTTTGTCCTCTTATACAAAAAAATAATTCAAAATGTCTCAAAGGCCTGAATATATGATCTGAAATAGTAAAGTACAGAGAAGAAAACATAGGTACTAAACTTACGGGCCTTGGTCATAGAGAACATTTTATGAATTTGACCCCAAAGGCAAGAGAAGGGGAGGCAAAAATAAATGATTTTTAGAGAAAGAGGAAGGGGGGGGGGAGAGAGGGAGACTTTGATTTGTTGTTCCACTTATTTGTGCATTCATTAGTTGATTCTTATATGTGCCTTGACCAGGGATTGAACCTGCAACCGTGGCATATTGGGATGATGCTCTAACCAACTGAGTTACCTGGCCAGGCTTCACATAATTTACTTGTACTTTCTGGAGCAGCTCAGCCTGGTCCAGAGGTATCACATGATGAGTTCCTGCTTTGCTTGTCCTACTTTATGACTCCTGGATCAGAGAACATTCAGCTTATGAGGGGTAGTTCGGGTTGAATGGCCACTTGGTGCCCACTGGTGAGGCACTTTGTTTTATTAAAACATTTCTTTTTTATTTTATTGCTTTTTTACAGAGAGGAAGGGAGAGGGACAGAGAGCCAGAAACATCGATGTGAGAGAAACATCGATCAGCTGCCTCCTGCACACTCCTCACTGGGGATGTGCCCGCAACCAAGGTACAGGCCCCTGACCAGAATCGAACCTGGGACCCTTCAGTCCACAGGCCAACGCTCCATCTACTGAGCCAATCCGTTAGGGAAAGGCACTTCGTTTTTATTAGGGCCAAATAGCATACCAGCAGCTGTTTTTCAGATTTAATTCTCTGTCAGCGAGGGCATGACCTTGTTCCAGAACCTCAGGGTATGTGCTGCACTTCTCCATCAGAACTTGCCAGAAACTCCACACAGCATCCTGCTCTGCCACAGGCATGTGTAGCACCACCGGACATGGTGGGTCACAGGCCCAAGAGCCAGAGCAGCTGGTTCACAGCCGGAGCTGCTGCAGGGGCACCTGAATCTGGGATGCCCTTGCAACTGGCAGCCTTTGGTGTCCCCCGATGATTCGTTTGAAGTGGTATTCTCAAGCACAGCCTACCTTGCCTCCAAAATCCAGAGGCCAGATGAATGCCCTGCCCTCTCTTAGTGCTAGGAATTGCAGGTGCACCATCGTGTCCTTGCCAGCAAGCTGCAGACCAGGGCTTTTGGAAAGGAGGTGGTGACTGAACAAGGGCATCTGAGATCTGCGTCCAGTGTAGCTAGGATGATGCATGCTTCTGATGGAACCAATGCCTTTCTCCGCTTTTTTGCTTCTCCTATCTGCTGTCAGGGAGCAAAACAGATGAGGTTTTGCTTTTACCAGCCCGTCCTTTGTGTCCAGGCTTTACCAATAGCCTCCTATGTTACCTTATGTAATAAATTACTATTTCATAAATAACTGCCAAGGGCTGGCCTTGTGCTATCTGAGGATTACCTGGCACCACTTTACAAGTAGGAAAACTGAGACCAAGGCCAAGAGACTTAGCTTCAGTCGCACAGTGAGGACATCTCCTGCATGGGACTTCCAGGCGCTGTGACTTCTAGGCTTCCGCTTGGGACTTCTAGGCGCTGTGGGTGAGGGGGGAGTGTCTGCTGTGAGCAAGTACTATGCCGAGTGCTTTACAATATGAACTCGTACACCCTTACGTCAGGCCAATGATGACGCTCACTCCCATTCCCACTTCACAGACCATGGATCTGAAACTTAGGGGGGATAAGCAACTTGCTCAAGGTCACACAGTCGGGAAGTGGGCAGTAGCACAAGGTGGTCCGACTTCATATCACAGATTGTCGTCTTCTCCATCACCTGCCATTTAATTCATCTGCAGCGAGACGGCCCCCTGAAGTGCCAGGCTCTGCGCGGCGATGCTCTGCATGGCTGGAATTCCGCTTTGCACGGCCCACTTCTGGAAACTGCCTACCACTTTGTGATAATTGCAGTGGAAGCATTTTTCACTTTTAAAATGGAATCACTCTCTCTTTGTCTGGAGGCCTGGGCTCAGGCCAGCAGCACTGGCAAGTGGAGGCTTTTCTCAGCCCCAGGTGCAGCTGACCCAGCCCACAGCAGCTCTGTCCAAACGTGGGCCAGGCCACGGGGCTGCCAGGAACCCCACGTGTGTCTCCACATTTCATCAGACGAGTGTTAGTTACTGCGAGAGCCTGAGCGTCTCTGAGGCTGTGCCTGCTTCTTGCCCTGGTTTGAATTTCATCCCCTTCCACCTTATGCGCAGGTCTCCTGGATCAGTTACCTGACCTTTGCAAGTTGAAGTGCCTCACCTGGAAAATGGGAAGATCACCTCTATGGAAGGAGCTCAGAGAAGAGTTTGGGGGCATCTGGGCTGAACCTTGATAAGAAGTCAAGGGCGAACAGGGTGCCCTAGGAACAGGGGCAGGCTGGGCCAAGACTCGGAGCATGTGAAGAACACACAGGGTTGGACCGATTTGCAGTCTCCACTTCTCTCCTCTTCCCCTGTCTGGGCACGCGGGGAGCGTGTGCACTGCCAGAAGTTCTCAGGCTGAATTTGCTGTTAGAGCGCATCACATCACCCACCACGGCAAGGACGAAGCTGGGTGGAGTGGCTGCGACAGGAGGGCCTGCGCCAGGCAGCCAGCTGGTCGGTGTCCAGCTGTGCCGGGGTTCGAGCTGGCAGTGTCCAGGAGGGAGGGAGAAGGAGATGAGATAGGCTGGGAGCCTGCAGAGACTGCAGAGAGAGTGAGAGAGAAAGAGAGAGAGAGTTCTTGGTGACTCGAGTCAGGTTCCATGGCTGCTTGGAGGTGTTCAGGAAGGGAGGCGGGTGGAGAAGTGTAGAGGATCCTCATGGTTTCAAGAGACCCCAGAGAACCCAAGGAAGCTCAGATGTTCCGAGGAACCTGTGAAGCTAAGGGCATCAAAGGCCCCAGGAAACTTGGGGGTCAGGACAATGTGTTCAAGAGAGTTCAGTGGTTGGCGCTGGAGCTGGGCAATTGCACAAGCCAGCATCCCTGCCCACAGGACTCATGCCCACCCCTCTCCGGAGCTCAGTGTGGACACCGGGACATCGCCAGCAAGGACATGGCCAACCCCGAGGCCCTGCTGCTCAGTGAGGTGATGCTGCCGGCCACCTGGGCTGCTGAATCACCCTAACTCAGGGGTATCTGCCCTCCAAAGCCAGGAGAGGCAGCCGCTGCCCTGGACCTTGCCTGACTGAGTAGATATTTCCAGCCCCAGCTTAGATATGCCCTTCGTTTGGTTTCTGGGAAGGCAGGACATCTGAAGAGTTTGGCCTCTCGGACTGAGCAGGCCGGGAATTTCTCTTCCCGCCACCATCACTCCCACCACAGAAGAGGAGAGAGAGGAGGTGGGGGCCCTTGTGAGCCAGTGGTGCCAAGGGGCAGAAGGAGGTACTCCCAGGATAAAAATGTGGACAAAGGAGGAGCGCTCAGTCAGGGCACAGGACATTCCTCCCTGCTCCTCTCCCCACCTTCACCCACCCCAGTGGCTGCAGCTCTCAATCACCAAGGTCATTCTCAAATCAGATGTCAGACAGAGGAAGGACGGGATGCTAGAGAGGCCATGAGGAGAGGAGCAGACAGAGGGGATGTGGGAGAGACAGGCAGGGAGACAGGAGGTTAGACCCTCTCTAACGCAGCTGCAATGGAAGATCAGAGGCCCGCTCAGGACTTCCCACCCCCCTGCCCTTTTGCCGTCTTGGGTGTGCCCCACCCCCCACTGGTGAGCACGGGCATGGAGACAACATGGAGACATTGTGTTGGGGGCGGGGCACATCCGGAGGGAGCAGAGGGCCACTCAGGTTCCCTGCCTCTCAGGTTGGGCCAGGCTGGTCCTTATGCATGATTTCACAGGAGAGGGGACAAAGGGAGGATGGGCCATGCACAGGAAACGAGAGTGCAGCGGGGAAGAAGTTCTGAGAAGATGGAGAAAGATTCTGAAGAAATGAGCTGGGGACTCTCTCTCTGGGAGGCAGAGAAAGGAGAGAGTGGACAGCAGGGCAGAGGTTGACAGCTGAGTCAGGCAGAAAGCAGTGCGATGGAAGCGAGGGGCCACCCGTGTCCATCTCTCCGAATGGCAGGCGGCGTGGGTTCACTGCTGCCGAAGCAGGAAGGACGAGGTGGGACTGCAGACAGACGGCTGAAGCGAGGGGGGTAAGGGGGCGGAGGAGGCGGGTGGCCAATTTGGAAGCAGAATCACACCAGGGAGAGACCCGCATTCGGGAAGGCCACGGCTGAAATCTGATAAGGGGCAGCAAGTGCTTTGTAAGCTGCAGAGCACGGAGAAATGATTGTCATTGTTGTCTAATTGCGACAGCCTGTAACTAGATGCTGCGGGAGCCCGTTCGGTGCCCAGGAGAGATGGCCACGCTGACCAGCCCCGGGAAGGGGCAAGTGACAAATTGTATGCGTGCCATATAATTCCAGAAGAACACCCAGAAGTGTAAATGCACATCTAGGAGGTGGGATCGTGGATGATTTATATCTTATTTTTGCTTATCTATATCTTCTCTTTATGATTTTAAAAGCACATACGTCATTTATAGAGCGAAAAACAAGCAGTTTGCTTTAAAAAGTTGGAGCCTCCCTTTGCGGGTGGTGGAGGTATGGGGCAGGGGGGTGAGGTCAGAGCCTGCAGCCTGGCCCTGCGCTCTCTCTACCTGGTTGGGTACCACAGCGTCTGACACACATGCATCGTCCAAGAACAGTTTTCCTCCATGTTCAGGGTCGGTTGTTGTGAACTTGGGATTGGCAGCATGTTTTGTGTCTGGGGAAATAAAAACCAGGCAGGAGACAGAGAAAAGCAGACACTTCTCAGAGATTTCCTGGCAACTCTGCCCACCCCTACCCCACCCCACCCCACCCCCGGCCAAAACAGCCCTTTGCTTGCAGTGTCTTTGGGGCCATAAAAAGTGAGGGCACCCTCCCCTCCGGACCCTGCAGGATCAGCCTCCATCTCTAGTGGCTCTCATGCACCCCCTCATCCCTCAGTACCATGCCCCTTGCCTTTTCCACCCCCCCATCCTCTGCCCAGCTTTGCTTCCCAGTCTGAGTGTGGACCATCACTCCCGAAGGTCTCCCCCACATTCTTCCCCACTGGCCCTCACCCTCCTCTCAGAAATTCCCTCTTAAGTCCTGTGAGCCCCCCTTCCAGTGCTGCGCTTCCCCACCTGCTCAGAATAATATCCATTATCAATAATTCCTTAGGCTGGGAAAGAGCTTTCCAGTTCCAGCATGTGTGTGTGTGCGAGTGTGTGTGTGTGAAAATCCACTTTAGAGAGAACGCATCAGTGATCTGAGAAGCGAAATGACTTGCCTAAGATCACATCACATGGCCAGTCCTTGGACGTCCAGCGCCTCCCACCACCATCCTGCCTCAAGGGCTGAAAACAAGCTGAATTGTCTGCTCTTGTCCCCCCACCCCCCAATCTGAAGTCTTTATTCACTCTCAGTAATTCCTAGGAAGGACAAATCTGTCTTACTTTTCCTACCATAAGACAATATTCCATAGTCACTGTTTTTGATGTGAACTTTCTTAGGAAATCTGTCTTGTGCCTGTTCATTGGATAAGAATGTCATCTTGTGCTATTATGTCAATATTCTGCTTTATTTCTATAATGTTTTTCACAAACTAAGGGAAACGTTTTCTTTAAAAAAAACTTAGATGTTTTTTCTCATGAATTCCGTATCATATTCACAGTGGAGGAAAAACTGTTTTAACCAAAGTGTAAAATGGTTAACGGTGGCAACTGATAGAGTCTGCTTAGAGTTTATAAAAAATGTATACCAAATAGACAGTCATGAATAAAACAGGAGCTTGGAAAAATCCTTTGGAAGCAGACATCCTTTGCACAGATTTTGTTAAAATCCAAGATCTAGAAACGTACCGTCAGGCAACCAAGTGCACATGGACTGTTCCGTGGCTTCGTTCGGAGCGACGGATGCAAATACGGTCGGCGAAGCCTTCATCTAAACCTTTCACTCGGTGACAGACTTCTTCGGTGAAGTCTGAGCATGTTGCTTTGCCCCCCAGATCTTTTGGGCCTTAGTGCAGTCAGCGTCAGGGGTGGCTGAGGACTTGATCTCAAGCTCCTGACTGTATACCCAAGGTCTTTCCTCCCCTCTGACCCCGTGCCAGGCCCTCACAGTACCCTCTGCTCTGACTCCATCGTAGCCTTACAGCCTGGATTGGCACATGCTCATCCTCCCCTCCTCCTCTCCAGGGATGGACAGTGCCCCTAGTGTCCGCTCACTCGTGACTCCTTTTGACAAGTGACCCAGTGGGGCTCTTATTCATGGCAGGGCCACAGGAGAGCGCCCAGGTGCTCACACCTCTGACACCTGGGCAAAGACAAGGATGGTGAGGAGGAGCCCGCACACTGCCTCTCAGCCCCACAGAGAGGGGAGGAAACCAAAACCCGCCTCTCACTCGCCGGGCAGGCAGTGTTGGCCCCGGGGTGGTGCCTGGGAGCCTCCAGCAGGAAGGAAGGAGACCTTTGCTGTGGGGCCATGGGCCTGGACTAACATCTCCCTTGTTCTAACGCCCAACAGAAGGTTGGAGACAAGGCAAACAGCTTGTAGACCAGGAGGAGCTCCCACCGCACTCTTCACATTAGACAGGAGATGGTCCACGGTCAACTGCTCCCTGTCATCCCATCCAACACCCTTTACTGGCTGGACAGACTCAGGCTCATAGGAAGGCATACATTTTGGCACCTAAGAAACTGGAAGTCCTTCAGTAGGAAAGGTAAGCAGACTTGAAAGCATATGAAAGACAGTGTTTATAAGGAATAAGTGTTTTTCCCCATCCTTTTCCTCCTTGTTCTTTTTTTATATCAGTTATTTATTTACACAAATGGTTTTCTCAGGATCATGGGCATAATATTCTATTTTAAGTTGTTTCTGTGTTATAAAATCTATCATTCATTGGCAATTCCTCAGTTTTTCTCATCAAACTCATATGAAAATTCAGATAATTGAGTTTTAAGTATAATAGTGTATCTGAGACTTTACACGTAGCAGTTCCCAAATATAAATGTCAAGTTTCCCCAAAAGGGCCCAGCTGGTTTGAGTGTTCACTGGTTTGAGTGTTGCCCTATGAACCAGGAGGTCATGGTTTGACTCCCGGTCAGGAGACATGCCAGGGTTGCAGGCTCAATCCCCAGTGGGGGGCATGCAGGAGACAGCCAATCAATGATTCTCATCATTGATGTTTCTATCTCTCCCTCACCCTCCTTTCCTCTCTAAAAATCAATAAAAATATTTAAAATATTTTTTTAAATCCCCCAAAGGGAGCCATTATGAATTTGGTTGACTGGAAAAGTTTCAGGAAGTATTATGAATCTTCTTGTTGAAAAATAAAGGCAAAACATAAGATTAATTGTAGGTATCATTTATCTTTAGTAAAAAATAGCTCTTGGGACATATTAAAGGAAGCTACAGACATCGCTTTGCCCTGTCTTCAGTTCACTGTCCGCAAGGCAAGGGGATGAAGCGACTTTGTCCTTATGGACTAAAACATATAGAACCATCACTGACATCAGTGAACGTCTTTAGCACTGATGCCCACAGGGGACACAAATTCTCATTCATCTGCCATCTTTAAGGTATATAATTGGTTATGCTTCAGAAAAATTTCTCTCAAGTTTTTCTTCTGAAGACAATGATGGTGAAAAGGGAGATTAGTGCATGATAGCATCTAAATGACTTTTGCAGAAGTTAATTAGAATGATGAGATGCCCCTGGCTGGGCATCTAAGACCTGGTGCCCTACCATACAAGCTCCTTGAATCTGGAGGGGGCAGTGTTATAGAGCTGACCAAAGAGCATGAAATCATGAAGGATGTTTCTGGAATTTCTCTTTTAGTCACTGTATTTCCCTTTTTGCCTCTGTGGTAAGTGTCCATCCCTCCCTCCCAGACCAACCTGTTGTCTGTCTCCAGCTGTCTCCAGGAGAGGAGACCCTCCTCCCTCCACACAACTTCCCTGTATAGTTGGGAAGTCTCTTCTGAAGTCTAACCGCCATCTCTCCTGCTACCTTGGTTAATCCACTTCTCTCCTAGGACATGGCTGGCAATAGAGTTTGTATTCTAGCATCCCTTCATCCTTCTCCAAAAAGTTCTTGGCCAGCCACCACCTGCTCATCTTTGGAGATGGAGTGCAGACAGAAGTTTTCTGAAGCTCTCTTTCCTTCTGCATCTAATCCCTTCCTCAAACCCTCCACATTCAGATGGCCAGCCTTCCTAGGCATGCAGGGTCCAGCACTGTGGAGGTTGGAGGTTAGGGGGCATGGGTGGTGAGGAGAGGGCTTGAGCCCACTGCTGCCCTCCGTGCCTGTGCAAGTTCAGGGGCGCCTGTGTGCTCTGTGGGAGTCTCAGATTCTGGGTTTTTGTGTGGAGTATCGCTTCCCTTCTACCTGCTGGAGGCCTCTCTGAGACCCAAAACAGGAAGGAGAGAGTAGTCTTTTCCCCCTAAGCTGTGGTTCTGCCAGCAACCATTAGGGGCCACTGTTGCTCCAGCTACCAGTGACAAGTGGGTCAGGGCAGGGGTGGGGGACAGGCGGTCTTAGTGCCCACCCTGGCCCTGTTCGGGGGGAGTGGATATGAGTTATAATTGTTGTCATACACTTATGCCCAGTCCACTCAGGTGCCTTAATGAGCTGTGGTTTGTGAGACAACTGCTGGAGTGAGCGAATCTGTTCAGATTCCAGGTGTGTGGCAGGGAGTGGCAGCCTCTGGCAGCGTGTGGCAGCAGGAGCTACAGCCCTGAGAATATGGATGCAGGAAAGGCTGGTACAGGATGCTAAAAAGTCCTGAGCTATGACCAACCCCTTCTGCTGCCCCCCTTCACCAAGGTTTTAAGTCATTCATCTGTGGTTCTTTCCCTTCAAATGCCCTGATGGCCCTGGCATAAGAGCTGGGAAATGAACTCCCCTGTGCTCCTTCAACCTGCCTCCAGGGCATCTCTGCTGGGGGAGGGGTGCCAGACACACAGACTCTGCTCTTATTTGTGTCTCCTGCCTCCCTGAGTGGCAATGAGCAGGGACTGGTGATGTCCTCAAGGCCCTGCTCCCTGTTCTGCCATGTCTGCCCATGGAGACAGCAAGGGAAAACTTCAGGATGAGGTGTCAGAATGGGCTGGTGAGGCTGGGAGGCCAGATACAGGGTTCCCTGCTGGGCTCAGCCACTTCTGCCGCCTGAGCTCAGACAATAGGATGGTCCTGCGTCACTGCCATGGCAACTCTGGCTGTTCGGGTCCTCAGGAGGTGGTGTTTGACAGCAGTGTATTCATCCCATATCACTGCTTCAGGGTCACCACCACAAGTCTCCAAGGAAGGAGGGAGGGAGGAAGCTCATCCAGCGTTAACCCCGTAGAGATGAAGAGACAATGGGCTGCTGGGGACCAGGGTACAAACAGACATTGGCATTTATTGTGGCTTCCCCGGCGAGGGGAGGGGTGGGGGCAGGAGTGAGGGCAGGGAGGAAGCGAACCTCTTAAAGCCTTAATAATCGAAGGGTATGAAGGAGGTTGAGGGGATGAGACTGGGAGGGGTGGGGTGATTCACTCCAAGGGATTTTCCAGGGGGAGAGGAAGGAGGAGCACCAAGCTTGGAAATCCCTGCGATGGCAAAGGAGAGGAGGACGTGAGGGCAGGCCTAAGGGCCAGGCTGAGAACTGTTCCCCCTATGTCTGAGGCGGAGGGTAGGCGGTGACTCGCAGTGGTGAGAAAGGCAGTTCTATGGACCGTCTTTCCCAGCAGCCCAAACACGGACAGAGAAGGGGCCAGGCCCATTCTGGTTGCTCATCTGGTTTCAAGTGTGTTGATGGCCCCAGATGTCCATAAGAGACCTGTGGGCTGAGGCTGGGCTTCTCCCCAGGAGGCCCTCTCTTCTTAGTCTGAGTAGGGGCTCGTTGAGGGCCTAGTCTCCACTCCTGCTGGGATCTTGCTGCCTTCCTCAGGGAGAACTCAGTGAGACTGCTCTGACCAACCCCCACCTTGCCTGCCCCTGCTGTCTGCCCCTCTCTTGGCCACCCCATGGTCAGGGGGTATGAAAGTCTGCACATCTCTCAGCCACAAAGGTCATATCCCTTCCTCTCTGCCCGTGGGAGGCCAATCAAACAGGGAAGGGAGTGCCCCTCAGTGCCCTGGACCCCCATTTTGAGGGCTGCTGTCTGAGGAAGCCCCTTTTGGGGATGGTGGGGAGTCGGGTTCTGCATCAGTGGGCAGGAGGGAAGCCCGGGGCCCCCGGCACTCTGGGCTGTAGTAGAAGGAAAGGAGGCGGAAAGAAGGCCGCAGCTCCTCCTGAATGCTGTCCAGGATGTGGGTGAAGGTTGGTCGCAGGCGTGGGTTCTGTTGCCAACAGAGGCTCATCAGCTCCTGCCTGGTGGGTGGGTAGGAGGGCAGCGTCACTCAGAATGAGTTGGCATGGGGAGGTCACAGGGGAGTAAATGGGCATCATAGTGGGGGGTTAGAATTGGGTTTAGAGCTGGGGATCAGTGGAAGTAAAAGCATCAGAAGAAGTAGACCAGGTCCCAGAGCAGGAGACAGGGGTAGGCAGAGCAGGGATGTGGAAGGGGCAAGCTGGGTGACTCACAGCTGAAGGGGACAACTCTCTAGCTCCTCCAGGACCCCACCATCCATGACATACTTGAGCACCTGTTCATTGGACAGACCCTGGTAGGGTTGTTCAGCCAGGGTCACAATCTCCCAGAGCACCACGCCAAAGGACCTGGAGGACACACAGGAGGGCTTGAACCCAGCACCCTTCATGAGGGATTGCACCCAGGCCTCTCCCCAGACCCCACCTCCACATCCTCCAAGCCCACTGCTCCAGCCAGGCCCCACCAGACATCCGAGTGGGTGGTAAAGATTCCATCTTTGAGGGACTCGGGGGCCATCCAGCGCACAGGCAGCAGCCCCTTCCCGCCCTTGCGGTAATAGTCTGTCTCATACACATCTCGAGTCATCCCGAAATCTGGAAAGCAAGGGGAGAGGGTGTGCAGCAGCAGAGCTTTAACCAGCTGCTGTGCAGGAATACCTCTCCCAATCTTTTCCACCACGAGAGTCTCCAAGAATCCTGGAAAGCGAGGCCTCTGAATATATCAGAGACTCTCCCATCTGACCCTTCTGTACTTGGACAGGGAGACTGAGACTCAGGGTGGATGGTGGGACTATCAGGGACAGAGCTGTGGACCAGGCCTGGGTCCTTGGGTACTTAGCTTAGGAGGAGTCTCTCAATTCCTCAGATTGCCCCCACCTGCCTGGTATCCTCCATACCCCCAATCTTGACGGTGAAGTCCTGGGACACCATGCAGTTTCGGGCTGCCAGGTCTCGGTGCACAAACTTTTTGGCGGCAAGGTAGGCCATGCCATCTGCTATCTCTCCAGCCATCTGGATCATATCTCCCAGTGCTGGCCGTGGGAGCCCAGGGTTATTCTAGAGTCAGGAGAGGGGACGGGTGACAAAGGAACCTGGAGGCAGGACTCCTCACCAAGGATCACCCACCACAACTATGCCTGAGTTCTCTCCAACTCTCCAGCACATTGGCTCAGAGTCTTCTCCCAGTCCTCACCTCTGCCTCTGGCCGCAAAGATCGAAGGTGGCTCTTGAGGTCCCCACGAGTCATTAACTCCATGATGACCAGAGTTGGCTGGCCCTGGGATACCACACCCAGGAGACGTACCTGAGATGAACAAAGAAACTAGTTGTAGGTTCCCTCAGCTTTCCTTGACCCATCTGGCCAAAATCTTGGCCTGCTATGACCATACTCTGACCCAGACACCAAACCTGCTCCTAACCCTGACCATAAGCATAACTCTAATCCTGGCCTAACAATGACCATGACCTTATGTCCGATTATCATCCTAGTCCTTATGATTGGCCCAACTCTGACCTTGATCCCAATCATGATCCCAATAATGATCTGGACATTCAATATTGACCCCAATCATGACTTATCTCAACTCTCACCATGATTCTATCATGACCCCACCATGACCCTGGTTTGACTCTAACCCCAATCATGACCTTTTCCCCAATTAGGGTCCTAACTACAATCCCAACCCTGACCTTGACGGTACCCTGACCTCATCCCTGACACCATCCCTCCTACCTAATTATGACCCTGACAGTGCCACCGAGCCTCCCTTACCACATGGTGACACTTGAATGCCTTCATGACAGAGGCTTCCTTGAGGAACTCAATGCGTTCTCGTGGGCTGGCCAGCTCATTCACCGTCTTCAGGGCCACAGGTGTGGTCTCCTCTCCAGCCTCAAGTCCTTGTGCCAGCCCCTCATACACCATCCCGAAGAAGCCCTGGCCCAGTTCCCGAATTATGGAGATCTGCTCCCGAGGCACCTCCCACTCGTCAGGGATGTACACTGAGAGGAGGTGGGGGTCACAAGGCAAGGACACTGCTGTCTGCCACTCCGCCTCTGAAGGGCTCAGGTCCCACGGCTGCCTGCTCCAAAGAGGTCTCCTGCAAGTTTGCCTCTCCACCCCTCCTGTCTCTTGTCCACACCACCTGTCCACTCACCCCCTGACCTACCATCAGAAGCACTGAAGTACTCTGGATTCACTGAGGCATAGAGGGTGCTGTTTCTGCAATGGGAGGTGAGGGGGTCAGGCTGGAAGGTCCTCAGGAAGGAAGGAGCAACATCAGAGGGCGAGGAAGAGGGGCAGTGCAAGGAGGATGGAAGTTACTGAACACCCTCGGCCCTGATCAGGATGACCCCTTGGGGAGCTCTAAGCATTCTCCAAGCTGGTCTGGGTCTTCGTCCTCAGACCCAGGGAGTAGGGAGGACAGTGTAGAGGGCTCCTGTCTCTTCAGCTAATCCTTAGACCCCAGCTAATCAAAGCCCTGCCCCCATTTCTCTCTTTTATGCAGTCCCAGGAGGCACCTGACACCAAGCATCTACTACCTCCTGATTGCACTGACTTTACTGCTGAGGGCTCATGGAGAGAAGGGAGCTGGGGACCAGTAGGACCTGTTCTTACCTCTTCTTGCTGTAAAAGAAACCAAGGGCAGCAAGAAGGATGAGCAGCATGAGTCCCACGGGGGTGACAGTGAGAAGGTGCAGCCCCCCGGAGTCTTCCTCCTCTGGTGGTCAGTCAGTGGACAGGAACAGAGGCCAGAAGAGGGTGGGGTCAAAGGCGGAGAAGTCAGAGGGTAGAGGATGGGGTGAGGATGGGATGGGGGCGCCTAGGGACCTGGTGGCGCTGTTTGCGAGTACAGGTCTGGGACAGAGGCTGTGTACCTGAGCCAGGGATGTAGAAAGCAACGCTTTCAGTCCAAGAGCCGTTGCCAGCCAGGGAGGTTGCCCGCACTCTGGCAGAGTAATTTCCAGGGGGAAGCAGGGCCAGGTGGACACCCCCAAACTTGGCATATCGCAGGCGGGACACACACAGCACTGTGGCCTCCTGAGGGCAACACAGAACAGCTGGCTGAGAGGAGGATGGGGCACACATTGGAGCTGGGTTAGGGGGTCTTCTGGGGTGCCTACCTCTCCCAAGCGGCGGTATTTGATCTCGTACTTGAGGATAAGTCCATTGGGATCTGATGGCTCAAGCCAGCGCAGGAGGACACTGCTCTTGCTGGCCGCCTCCCAGGCCACCTTCCCTGGGATACCATCAGCCTCTCCTGCGGGAGAGAGCATCAGGGAACCCAGCCACAAGGACAGTCATGTGTCCCTTAAAGATGTTTCTCTCAATAATGATCATATATGTGATGGTGGTACCCTAAGGTTATAATAGAGCTGGGAAATGCCTATTGCCCGCTGACTTTGTACCTGTCCTAACATCATAGCACATACAACTGTGTATCGTACGTAACAGGTGATGATAACAAACACTATGTTACTGGTTTCGTATTTATTATAATATACTTTCTGTCATTACATTATTCTTATTTTTAATCCTCACATAAGGATATGTTTTTATTGATTTGAGAAAGAGAGAAACATCAATGTGAGAGAGAAACATAGCTAGGTTGCCTCTTGTAATCATCCCAAAGGAGATCTAACCCTCAGCCTAGGTATGTGCTCTGATCAGGAATCAAACCTTTAAACTTTTTGGTGTGTGGGAACAACGCTCCAATCAACCGAGCCGCCCTCCCAGGGCTGTTGTTATTTTAGAGGCTACTCTTTCTACTCATAAAAAATGTTTGCTGTAAGATAGTATGCAGTGTGATGGCTGCTGTATCTCGCATGTTTACTGTGCTTCTTGATCGCATTGTTTTCTCTTGTGCTTGATTTAATTCATGTTGTTCTGTACAGTAACATGCCGTGCAGGCTTGTAACCTAGGAGCAATTGGCTATCCCACACAGCCTAGGTGTGCAGTAGGCTATTCCATACAGCCTAGGTGTGCAGTAGGCTACACCATACAGCCTAGGTGTGTAGTGGGCTGTTCCATACAGCCTAGGTGTGTAGTAGGCTATTCCATTCAGCCTAGGTGTGTAGTAGTCTACATCATACAGCCTAGGTGTGTAGTGGGCTGATCCATACAGCCTAGATGTGTAGTAGGCTACACCATACAGCCTAGGTGTGTAGTGGGCTGTTCCATACAGCCTGGGTGTGCGGTAGGCTGTCCCATACAGCCTAGGTGTGTGTGTGGTAGGCTGTCCCATACAGCCTAGGTGTGTGGTAGGCTGTTCCATACAGCTTACGTGTGTAGTGGGCTATTCCTTACAGCCTAGGTGTGCAGTAGGCTGTTCCATACAGCCTAGGTGTGTGGTAGGCTGTTCCATACAGCTTACGTGTGTAGTGGGCTATTCCTTACAGCCTAGGTGTGCAGGAGGATGTATCATATAGCTGTGTGAGTGCACTCTATGATGTTCATACAACGCCTAACCACTTGTTTCTCAGAACTTATGCCCGTTGTTAAGCAGTGAATGACTATTTCTTCTCACCTTCAAATACAAACTCAAGGGGCTACACTGGGAGATTTGAGGAAACTCTAGGGTTACGGGGACTGGGAGGAGGATGACAGCTGGAGCTCAAACTCGCTAGTTGGAGCACTGATTGGAGAGGGTGCTTGGGGTCGGTGGCGGGTGTAGAAGGTGGGCTGGGTCACTCACTGTGGGGCATGGTGCGCGCAAAGACGAAGGTGGCCGCGCTGCAGCCCACGGCGTGTGCCGCGTGGTTGCAGGCGTGGATGTCGATGCGGTACTCCGTGAAGTGGCGCAGGCCACTCAGCACTGCTCGCTCTCGGGGCACTTTGTCCTCCCGGATCTCGAAATCTGAGCTGTTTCCCCCGAGTCGGAGGGCCCCCGAGGCTCGGCGGTGCCTCCCGGAGGAGTCCCTAGGGAGAGCGAGAGTCAGAGCCAGGCCGCCCCACCCCCCCGGCCACACCCCTTAGCCTTGGTCCCGCCCCTGCTCACCTTTGAGGGCTCTTATTGATGGATGTCACCTTCCAAGGGGATCTGGGGAGACCAGGGAGGGCCCTGTCAAGGCGGCTGGAACTGCCCCTCTGCAGGGGTGCCCCACCTCTGAACCCACCCCTCCCCGGCCCCGCCCCTGGGCCCCGCCCCGCCCGCCGGGCGCACTTGGGGATGGTGATGGCGTTGTGCAGAAAGTTTTCAAACTTCTTCTGGAACGAGGCTTCCTGCGCCTCCAGTGGTGGCAAGACCTGCCCCGGAGGTGGGTGCTGGCAAGGGCAACAGCCGGGCTCCATCTCCGCCTCGAGTTCCCCGTCCTCCTGGTCGAAGCGTGGGTCGTTGTTGCTGGTGGGCAGCCGCAGGCCTGGCGCGTCGGGCGAGGGGAGCAGTTAGACGCGCAGTGCCGTGGCGGGCGCCCCATCCCCTCGGGCTCAGCCCCTCCCTGCGCACGCACCGCGGTGGCAGTAGTCATTGAGGTAGAGGTCGCTGTCTTCTGCCAGGCGCTGCCACAACACCAGGTAGTAGGTGATGTTCCCGTTTCGTTGGGTCGGTGGCTTCCAGCGCACCAGCAGGTGGGAGGAGGAGTTGGACGTGGAGATGACGTCTTGGGGAATCGTGGGCGCTGGGGGTGTGAGCAGGACAGCTGAGAAGCTTCAGGTCCCTTTTCCAATACCGTCTGGCCCCTGTCTGAGTCCAGCCCTCACTTGTCCCAAAGGAATAGGTGACTCTCAACCTCCTCTTCCTGCAACTGAGCATTTTGTTCTTCCCTCGTGCCCAAAGGCCCTTGATTTGGCTCAGTTATTCCCCCTGCACTCTCCACCCACAGCCTCCTAGGACCTAGGAGAATGCCCCCTATTCTCTCTCCTTTTTTAAAATCCTCACCCGAGGATATTTTCCCCCCATTGATTTTTAGAGAGAGTGGAGGGCGGGAGGGAGAGAGAGAGGAGAGAGAGGTTTGTTGTTCTGCTTATTTATGCATTTATTACTTGTATGTACCCTGACTGGGGAATCAAACTCACAATATTGGTGTATCCGAGGACACTCTAACCACTGAACTACCTGGCCAGAGCCTGCCCCCTCTTCTTTCTAGGACTCCAGCATCTGGCCTCCCAGCCTCTACAGGCTAGGTGTTCAGTGACGCAGCATCTCTGTTTCTGCTGCCTGGGCTTCCCCATCCTCACTAGGACCCAGGCATCTAGCTCCCACCCCATCCAAAGGCCTACCTGCAGGCAAGGTTCGGAGGTAGATGATGGGGCTCTGGGCTCCTTGGTGGGGGCTGTCCTCAGCAGTGGTCAGCGTGATGGCCCGCACAAACACTGCATACTGCGTCCAGGGCTTGAGGGGGGCCAAAGTCACCCCTGGCTCCTGGTTGCGGCTTAGGGGCAGCTCCACATCTAGCAGGTTCCAGCTCTGGGTCCCACAGGCATCTGGACCTGTGTGCTCCGTGGCGTTCTGGAATGGGCTGAACACCCCACCCCTAATTTCTAGCAGCCCCCTCCTCTCTGAATCACCCCAAGAATGCTATTGTCATTCTTCAAATACGCATGAGGACACCCAGAAGCAGATGTGCCTCCACCCTTTGGGGTAGATGCCTCATGGCACTGAGTGGGTCTGTTCAGAGCTGGATTGAGGCAGGATCCACAGTATAGTCTGTAAGGGGGTACGGCCATATCCACACTGCAAGGCAGCGATAGCGGGGGGCTTTGGTTAGTGCACTGTCTCCCAAGCCAAGAGCAGCCTGTCCTGGTCCTTCCGTCCCTGCCCCCTTCCTTCGTCAGGCTTTAATGAAATGCTGGCCAGGCTGCACAGAAAACTGGCCAAATTAGTGGCTGCTCCCCAGACCGCTGCTGGGGCAGGAGCATGTGGTCAGTGCAGAATATTAGCATAGTGAATTGAAGTTTAATTATCCAAGCCTTCCCAGCGGGCGCCTCTCCCTGGCTCTCGGAAGTCCTGATTCCCCTCCCCATTTCCCTGGGTGAGGTGAAAACCACACGCGGAGGGATGAAGGTGAGGGGAGAGGCCAAGAGGTGGGGACCCTACGGGGGGTGCGACTTAGGGTCCTGGCTTCCTGACTCCCCCGGCTTCTAGGCCTGCATTCTCCTGCCTTCAGTCAGGAGGATTCCGCTCCCGCCCCGCCC
>PVJC01004074.1:0-21890 GCA_004026665.1 Murina feae | reverse complement strand
TGGGCGGGGCGAGTGGCGAGCACCTGCTCTCAGCCTCCTACTTCCAAGCCCCAACCTGAACGCCGCGGCATCCCATCCCCAACGCAGCCTCTGAAGACAAGTTATCACCCTGTCCACTCCGAGCGCCCCTTCCCACCCGGCTGCACGGCTGGGTGTTTCTCGGGGCCGTGTGCTCCCCCTCGGGGATGGGGTTGGGTGGGGGGCTCACAGGCGGCGCGGTCTCCGTTGGTCCGGGGATTGATCTCCGCCTTGTTTTGCCGTCCCCGCGTGCCGGTCACCTGCTCCAAGTGGTAAATGTGCTCCAGGCAGAGGCGTGGGTTGAAAGCGAAGTAGATCTTGCCCACGGGAATGGTGAGCCCCGCGGCCACCCAGGACCCCAGTTGCTGTAGGTTCTGGTTGTCCAGCACGTACAGAGTGTAGTTCCTGGGGGCCGGAGGGGACCTTGTTCCAAACGGGAGGTGGGAAGGGGTGGGGAGGAGGTGCCTTATGGGCTCCTCTTGGGAGTGCCGGGAAGAGGGGAGCTGGTCAGAGGCTTGCTTCTGCCCCCTTACCCATCCACCATGGCATCGCCCCGGATTAGTTTGAGGTTCTTGAAAAAGCCCAGGGACACGAGGGCAAAGGAGTGCTTGATTTTGAGGAAGCCGGTGATGGTCTCCACCAGCCCCAGGCTGTGTTGCAGCTCCTGCTCCAGGTTGTCTGGGGAGAGGAGGGCAGGGCTGGAGCAGGGGCAGGGACAGTGGTGGGTCCCACAGGGCAGGGGGGTCCTCAGCCTGGGACCCAGGGTAATGGAAGCGGTGCTGTAGCTGGGCCTTGCCAGGGGCGTGGCAGGGAAGAAGGGCAGGGCCAGGAGAGAGGTGTGGCCCAGAGGAAGGTACTCACAGCCCTGGCGAAGATTGAGGATGAGACTCCCCTCCACGTGGGTGCAGCCCACCAGATCTTGTGCCACCTGGACGGAGTCAATAGTCTTGGTGCCCACCTTGCACTCTTTGGGGCACAGCCCCTCACACTTGTGGCAGAAGATGCTGGCAGGGCAAGCAGAGGGTGTGGCATGAGCCCTGGACCAGTGTGGACCTTCTTAATACTCCAAGGGTGACCCCCGATCCGCCCTACACTCACCTACTGCCATTACGGGTGAAGCCTGGAGGGCACTGGGCCAGGCAACTGCCCTGGTGGATACCAAAGGTGGAGGCCAGGCTGGGCACAGAGCGCAGGCTGGCACAGAGCTCGGCTGTCACACAGCGCCACGACTCATGCTGGTAGGTGCCTGGAGGGCAGGCCTGGTGGCAGGCGCCCTGGAAGTAGAAGTGGCGGCAGGCAACGCAGGCACTGGGGTCATCTGGCCGGCTGCAGCCCCCCAAGCATTCGGTGTGGCAGCACTCGCCCCCCGCTGTGCAGGCCAGCCCGTGGGGACAGGGGCACACTGTGGGCAGAGTGCTGTGTGAGACCGTATCCGCCTCCTAGGTCCTGGCCCCACCTTCTCTCTCTGGGTAACCCTCTCAGTCTGAACCCAAGCCACTCCCATTCAGATGACACTGGCTGCTGGCTTCCTCAGGCAGGGGCTCCTGAGGACAGGACCGGGGCCCCCCTCTGTGGCTCCCCACCTCCCACAGTGCCTGGTCAGGGGTGTCAGAACTCAGCACAGAGCAGTGACCTTGTCCATCAGGGCTGCTGCTCCCCCGCCTGCTGTCCTGTCTAGGCCTGGTGCCCAGATGATCGCTGGGCATGGCGCCAGGGGGAAACAGCCAGCTTCTCCTGAGTAGCTTGGCCCAGGGCAAGGTGGGCCCTGGGAGTGTGTGAAAGAAGGGGCCACCACTGGCCATTTCCCCCAGGCCCCTGTCCATACCTCCTCCCTCAGTTCTCTGCCCTGGATTCGAGGCAGCCCCAAGCAAAAGTGGGTGGTTTGGGGGCTGGGGAAGCGATGGCCTGGGAATCTGCACGGAGGCAGCTGCGTGTCTGTGGGAGCGTGCATGTGGCAGGGGTCAGCCAGGGCATGTTGACACTGTACACGCGAGGGGCCATGAGAGAGGACGCGCAGCAGCTGTGTTTACAGCCCACAGGGAGGCTGCAGGGAGGTGGGGCTGGGAGGATACAGTAGGGATCTGGTTACTCCTCTGCCCTGAGGCTGAGAGTGAGGGAAGCTGATCTCCAGAAACTGTTGGAGAGAGCCCCAGTTTGAGGGACCCCAGCTCTGCTCCCAGGTTCTGAAAGGTCTGCCTCCCCTCCCCTAGAACTTTCAATCCCTCCTCTCCCCACCATCCCCTCCTTATCCCACTCCCTGCTTTCTCCCCTCCCTTCCTTCTCTTCCCTCTCCCTGCGCTTTACTTCCTAAAGAAGTTCCCACCTCACATATTTGTCCTCATTTGTCCTGTCCTTCATCTGCCACCTCCTCCTTTCTCTACCCAGCTCCCAACCTCCCCCGTGCAACACTGCCAGCTCACCCTGGGTCACCTGTGCTGTGGTCACTTTCTCAGGGCCAGAACTGCTACCACAGCCTAGGTGGTTTATAAAATAGCTCGTTCCTCGTAACAACTCCACCATCTTTTTACAGATAAGGAAAGCGAGGCACAGACAGGCTAAAAGAACACAACCAATAAGTAGTAGAGCTGGGATTTGAACCCAGGCCATCTGGCTTTGTACTTAACCACTGACCTAAACTGTTTCTTGTATCCATTCATGCCTATTCTTCCCCCCGACCTCATGCCCACCTTGTACCTGCCCTTGACTTTCTCCATTACTACCTGATGTCATCTAGTGCCTACATCTTGACTACCTTATGCTCCATCACTCATTTTACTTTTCTAAGCTTTAGTTTCCTCATCTGCAAAACCATAGTACCTGCCTCCTAGGATGACCGAGGACTCAAATGAACAGTAGCTGCCAAGCACTGACCCTGTGGCCACCCTTGGACCCTGCCATCCCTGCGCCCTCGAGTTGCGTCCTGTGCTAGTGCCCACCTCTCTGGCAGTGGCTGGAGGTCCAGCACCTGTAGTCTGTGTGCCCACTGAAGGTGGTCCTGGCACAGGGCTCGCCAGTGGCGCCCAGCACACCAGGACACACATCGGCACACTCCTCGCCCAGCTTGTTGCCCACGATGTGGTTGGCGCCAGGGGAAGGTTGCAGCAGGCCCCAGTCAATGGTGGAGAGGTGGCAGAGCTCCTGGTTTTTTTCCACGCGCACGGCTCCACGAAGCACAGCCCCCAGGGCCGGCAGCCCCACGTCCCGCAGGTGTGGCATCTCAAAGATGACCAGCGCGTAGCCCAGGAAGAGGCGGGCGCCTCGGATGACTGCCAGGTTGGGGAAGAGGTCACGCAGGCTCTCCAGGCCATAGACACGGAAGAGCAGCAAGTACTCGGTGACTTGAGTGAGGCGTGGGAAGCTGAGACCACGGAAGTCCTCGCCGGTGGCCGTGAACATGAGCAGGATCTGCAGGTGGCCTTCCACCACACTGCAGTTCTCCAGCCGCCGCAGCTCGGCCACCTCTGAGCGGATGTCCAGGCTGGGGCACACTGTGGGCACAAGGGGCAGGCCTTGGTCAGGACGGCCTGGGCCAAGCACTTCATCCCACCCCGCAGCTCTGGAGGAGGGGCGTCACACTGGGAGCGGGACAGGGAGTGGGAGCCAGGTTCTGCTGTGGGTGTGGGGTGCCCTCCTCTCAGGGCCTCAGAGGCCTCTGGGGCAGCTTGAGGGGGCTCTACCAGATGAGCCCCCCAACCCACTTCCCCTTCTCCATGGACTGCCGCTTCATTCTTGCAGCAAAGCCATCCCGACTCCTTTCCTTTTCTCACGCCCACTCTGTCTTGAACATACATCCAGAATCCAAGCGCTGGTCGCCAGCTTTACTGCTGTCGCCATCATCTTCTCCTGGATTTAGCCTCCTAGATAGTCGCTCCGCTTCCACCCTGTCTATTCTTTGGTCTATTCTTCACTTTATAGCCAGAATGGTCTTCTCAGATCAGAATGTGGGTCACATCCCTTCACTGCTCAAAACATCCCAGTGGCCCCCATATCACTATGAAAAGCCGAGGTCCTTACCACAAGTCCTCTAGCCTCACTGCCATCATCCCCTTTCTCTCTCTCCTGCAGCCACACTGACCCCACCCCCCACCCTGGTGACAGACTTGTCCTGAGGCCTTTGCACCTTCTGTTCCTTTGGGCTAGAAACTCTTCTCTAAATGGCTCCCTCAGCCCCTTTAAGTCTTTGCTCAAATGTCACCTCTGACCATCCTGTTTAAATTGTGACCCTCCCTATCCCCTTCCTTCTTTATTTTTTTCATGATTCTTACACTGGCTAATATATAATTTATTTTGTTTACTGTAAGTCCCAGAAAGCAGGGGTCTCTGTATAATCTTTGCTGTGTCCTTGGTGCCTAGTACAGTGCTTGGCGCTCAACAAATATCTGATGAATGAATGAATGAATGAATGAATGAATGAATGAATGAATGAATTCTGTAACTGGGAATCAGTAGTCTGAGCTTCATACACTACTTCTCTCCTAGACCTAAAGGAGCTAGATGCCTGCTCCCTGCATTTGTTTACTTTCAAAGGAACATTCCATGGCTCCCCATTGCCAAAAGTTCAAGTGTAAATTCTTCAGCCTGACATTTGGATGTTGAGAAACTGGTCCCGCTCATATCTAAAGCCTCAGAGGGGTTGCTCATATCTAAAGCCTCAGAGGGGTTCCTCACCCCGGTAATACCTTTAGCTCTTGTCCTGCAAGCCTCAGGTCGAGTCCCCTACCCCTTCCCTGACCCTCTGACCCTGAGTTAATAACTTTCCTTCAGGCTCAGCAGCACTTAGCCTGGCACCCACACTAGACTACCTGGGGCATTGCCTCAACATTGCTCTCCATATCTGTGCCACCCCTCCAGGGAGGACATCTTTTGAGGGCAGGGCCCTTGTTAGTTGTCTCTGCATCCCCCGTGGTACCCAATTCAGGGCTGGAACCACTGGGCACTCAGGAACTGCGGGTTGAATTGATGGACATCTGGATCCCAAGTCCACTCTGTGAGGATCTGATACGTCTGGCTTCTCGGGGGTCCCAGTCCCACTTCCTTTCTCTCCCCAAGGCACCTGGGCCCGTTCCCCTCAGTGGGCTACCTCGTCCCTCACTCACCTGCTCCCAAGGATATTCTTTATTCTCCCCACTGGGAAAGAGTCAAGTCTGAATTCTTCCACTTGCCATTCAAGTCCTGCTAACTTCTCCAGCCTCTACTCCCTCCCTTTCTACTTGGCCCCCAGCAACATCACAGGGATCACCCATAACAGGCCCATCCCCCAAAGGCTAAAAGTGGGGTGGACAGGAAAGGCTGGCTCCCTGGAGCTTACTCCGCACCTTCTCTAGTGGTCACTAATGGTCTCTGTGCTTAGTTCTGCCCAGCAACTCTGTGAGTGTGTGTGTGTGAGCACATGCAGGCACACGCACATACACAAAAGAGAGGGAGAATGAGAAAACACTTCTATCCCCTCCACACAACGGCCAATCAGGCTCTTTAAGGCAGATGGGGCTTCTCTCTGTGCCCAATGCCACTTCCCATCATCCCCTCTGCCTCTCTAGGGCTCCCCTGATGGGAGTCATTTGGAAAAACAAATCTGCGACCTTCACAGTTTAACCCTCGCCTGCTTCCCCTTAGGGCATGGCCCTGTGCAGAGCTGCGCTGGGAGCGGGACATCTGGGTCCCCTGATCAAACACCCACCCCGCCATCCCCCCAGGGACGTGCTCCTGTCCTGACAACCATGATTCTGGCTGGCATTTTCTGTGCCCAGCCCTGGCACAGCAGTGGAGGAGGGGAAGTGGTGCCAGGGAGTGACTATGCCTTGAAAAGAGTGCCTCTATGACTCTTCAGGGACCGCCTATTCCAACCCACTTGCATTATTTCTGTCTGTGTAGGATGGGAAGACTGTCCCCCGCCCCACCCCCGACCCAGGAAGCCCCCCTGCCTTAGAGCCTCAGGCAGGCACAGGGCACTGGATTTGCTGGATTCCTGAGGCTGGGAGGGAAGGGTGGCTTTGCTGAAGGGACATCTCTTAATCCTTCCCCTTTTGAATCTTCTATCGTCAGCTTTTTTCCTCTCCTGGCCAATTCCCCAGCACCCCCTCAAGGGCCATATAGTCTACATGATCCGACCCCCCGCCCAACCCTACACATGGGGATTGTCTGGCCTGGGGCACCAATGGAAAGTAACCCACCCCCTCAAGTGAACTGGCCCTAAGTGGGGGCTGTGGGACACAGCCCTGGAGGTAGTAGCCCAAGACCCCAGTCTGGCTTTCTCTCTCGATTCCTGAGCCTCAGTCTCCTGTCTGCACAAGGGGTTCAGTCATTTAATTGCACCTAGTTCTCAGCGGTCATTCCGTTCTTGCCCACATCCCATCCTGGGGCCCTGGGAATGACCTCCAAGACTCTCCTCCCTCATTTTGGTTCTCATTCAGGCTCTACTGGGGTCATGATTTCACAACTGTGAAGGGAGGGCATCTGTTCACCTCTGTGCTTCAAGGTCCTTCCCACCTCCCTGGGAACTGAGAGGCAAACACCCGCATGTAGGGAACTAACTGCTCTTCCTTATGGGAAGTTCTTCTGAGAGCTAACCCCACTCTTCACAATGCAGTAGCTAAATATATTCCAGCTGGAAGCTCAGTGGTTTGGCCTCCCAGCTGGCTGGGAGGGAGTTGGGGCTCTAGGAGACAGTACGGGGACTCACCCTCTAGTGTGTCCAGGCCAGATCCCAAGGACAGGAGGGTCACAAGCAGACATGCCACCCACGGCCACAGTCTGGGCACTGCCATTGCCCCAGTCCTGACTCTCCAGATGGCTCTGGGCAGAAGGGTCTGACGGGCCCTGAGGGACACAGAAACACAAGCTTCGGAGGCGAGGGGAAGGGTAGGGACCCAGCCACAAGGAATCCTCCACAGATATGGCAGGAGACAGAACAAAGGAATGACAGCCACAGAGACAGACAGCGACAGGCAGCTAGAAACAGAGTCCCCACATGAAGCCAGAGACAGAGAGGAGGGGACCGAGATGCAGACAGCAGGGGAAGACACTCAGGGAGGCCCCATGGGGAGATGGTCACACAGGGTGCAGAGCGAAAGGGTCCCAGAGGCCGACCAGCCCCAAGGGCGAGAGAAGCCCGAGGAGCTTGCAGCGCACGGAGAGCAGCGGGATTCTGGGAGCGCACGGAAGCGGGGGTCCGGGAGCGCAGGGAGAGCCTCCCCGGGTCTCCAGGGGCGCGCTAGGCTCCCAAGTGCCCAATGGCCGCTTCCGCGCGGGGGCTCCCGTGCTCCCGCCCCCTGACACCTTGCACACGTCCAAAGGGATTGGTCTGTCGGCCTCGGGTCTCTCCGCCCCTCCCGCCAAGCCAAAATATTTAGCCTGACAACTGAGGAGGTGGGATGGAGGACAGGTCTGTTGGGGAAATAAGGCCAAAATACGGGGGCGGGGTGGGGGGTGGTGGGAGGCCAAGAACTGAGTTCCCTGGCGCCGCCCTGTGGACTTCTCTCTCAAGCTGGGCTACACCACCGAGGCGCACAGTCAGCAGCGAGGTTCTAGGTCCTGCCATCAAGCATGGCCACCTGCGGGGTGACTGCTGGCAGCCATGCCCTGGCTGAGCCAACTTGTTGAAACCTGGCGGGAACGTGAATTGTGTCTCCTTAACAGTAAAGCCCGTGGCTTCTCCCAGCCCCGCACCCCAGCATCCCTGGAGGCCTCCGTCCTAGCCAAGTCCGTGGTTCCGACCACTGTCCCCTTGGAGAGAGCAGTCACCCTGTGGGGCCCCGCCCCTGTCCTTGACTTCTTGAATTCAGGCTGCTGGGTTGGCCTGGTTTGTCTGTGCGTCTCTGCTTCAGACAAACGGCGGGCGGGGGGGTGGGGAGTGCGGTCTGTGCCGGGTTCTGGAGAAGAGAGCTGCGCGCTGCTCTTTCCCTGGAGCGCTTGTCTGCACCCCACCCCCCACCCCACCCCGCGTCCCTCTCCTCCTCCTCCTCTTCGCGGCTCTTGAGGCCACGAAGGCCGACGGGGTGTGACCTGCCCTGAGACGCCCTGGGTGCTGGGGATCCAGGGGCTTTCCAGGTGTGCCGCCTCCTGAGGCCGACGGGTCCCAGCTCACTCGCCGGCCGCTCCCGCGTCCAAGGAGCTAAGAGAAGGCCTATTAATTTCTCCGCGCAGAAATCGATGCTGTTGTCGGGGTGGCGATCGATGCCCGTCCAACTTGGACCTGCCCGGCCTGGGGGCCAGCGCTGGCTAGCCTGGGCCGTGGGCTAATGCTGGGGTCGGGAGGCGCAGGGCGGTGGGCGCCGCCACCCAAGCCCAGCGGAGCTCACACCTTTGCGCGCCGGCTTCTTGCGCCACCTTGTGGTCTGTGCCGGAAACCGGCACCACAGCGCCCTGGTCCCCCTTCTCCCGCTTTTTGGGCTGCACCTCCTCTTTTCCCTGACTCTTTGATTTTTCCTGCCCGAGGTGCCGCGTTTGGGTCTTTTTGGGGTCCCTTCCTTTTTCTTCCTGGGGGTTAGCGTGTGTTTCACCTGATTTACCCCAAGTGACATTGCACACTCCCACAGGCACGCGCGCCGTGAGGAGGGAGAGCTGAGACCCGCACTGGCTAGGAGGACCTGGACGGCGACCTTTCCCGGGCGCAGTCCCCTCCTCCCCCCTGAATGCAGCTGCTTTCGGCCGGGAGAAATAACATATCAGCTTCCCATTCCCCACCCAGCAGACACTTCTAGGCGTTCCGCGATTGCCCCTGCGCGTCTCCCAGAGCTCGGGGAACCTTGGGGGAGAAAGCTGGCGCGGCCCCCCGCCCTAAAGGGGTGGGGACCGAGTTGGGGGCTTAGCAGAGGTGGGGGAGGGATGGAGCCAGAGGGGGCGGAGCCGGGCGGGGGCCGCTGGCTCCGCCCTTTCCTGGCCACTGGGTCTTTAACACCGCCCAGCGCACGTGTCCGGGGAGCCCCGGCGGCCGCTGGAGGAGCGCACTGACGGCGGCCCGGCCCGGGCGAGGCGGGCGCCGCCGGGATGCTGCGAGGCGGACGGCGCGGGCAGCTCCGCGGGCACTGCCTAGCTATGGGCCCGGGTCGCCTGCTGCTCTGGCTGATGCTGGCATCTGCGGGCGCTGCGCCCTGCCCCGATGTCTGCTGCCGCCACGGCCCTTCGGTGCTGCGCTGCACCCGGGCTGGGGCCCTGGATAGCCTCCGCCAGCTGCAGGACCCCGAGAAACTGACCGAGCTGTGAGTGTCGGGCGGACGAGAGGGCGCGGGGACAAGCGAGCATAGCCGAGCCCCGAGGGTGCGGACTCGCTGCGACCAGGATGGCGGGCGCGGCAGGAGGCTGCGCCGGGTCCCTCTCCGGCAGCCCTGTCGGGAACCACAGTTACTGCCTGGACGTCAGCTAGTGCTCGCTGCAGCTGGGGCGCTGGCTTCGGGGAGAACTAAGGGGAATCTCCCTGGACCAGGTCTTAGAGAGCCCAGCCGTCTCCAAGCAGCTTTCTGGAGCTCAGGAGAACCCTTCAGTTTGGACACCCTTACTGCCTTGTCCTCTTTCCAGGGGGAGCTACTCCCCACCCCTCCCTTGTCATGACCAGGCAGCCCCACTCCTTCCCTCTGGAACTGGGAATTTCACTGGGAGGTGGTGAGGAGCCTAGCTTGGGTGGTTGAGCTTTCTTCTCCCCATGTTCCCACGATTCCTTGATTTTCCCCCTGGTGGCTTCCCTCTCCCTACATCCATCTCCCTGTCCACCCTCGTCTCCCCACTTGGGACAGGAAGTCAGGGCCCTTGCTGAGAGACTCCCCTTCCTCAGGCCCAGCACTGGGGGGACTGTTCACCTTCGGCAGTAATCGGTTAGAAATACTCAGGTATCCTCACTGCGAGGCTCAGTGGTTGATGGTCAACCCATGAATCAGGGAGGTCACGGTTGGATTTCAGGTCATGGTGGCACATGCCTGGGTTGTGGGCTCAACACCCCCCCGCAGCGTGGGGTGTGCAGGAGGCAGCCGATCCATGATTCTCTCTCATCATTGATGTTTCTAACTCTCTTGCCCTCTCCCTTCCTCTCTGAAATCAATAAAAATATATTTTAAAAAATACTCAAGTACTTTTTAGCAGCCGGCAAAACCAATGAGAGTGCTCTGTGATAATTGGCTTAGAGAGACTCAGCATCGTGTGGTGGTGGCTGGAAAATACTTGAGTATTGTGTGTGGCTGGTGGGGCCAGCAAGACGGGTAGGAGAGAGGAGGACCTGCTAGAAAATCCTCGTCCTGTGGCTTGGGGCTCAGAGGGCGGGCCAGGGGCCTTGGTCTCACGCAGTGACGGACAGGCTAGAAGGTATGTGAGTCAGGGCCATCTCTGGAAGTCACTTGAGCAGCCTGCGATAATTGGCGCTGAGTTACTCGGGTATCTTGTCATTAACGGGAAGGTGCTCAATCTCTCTAATGGCCCTAGGGAGACCAGGAGAAGAAGAGATGGCCTGGTCTTGGTCTGGGCCTAGGTCTCGGCATAATGGGAGGGGGCATGAGACCCAGGCTGTCACCCCCTGTCCATTCCGTTCATCACCCTGGACCTGCAAACCAGGGCCCAGGCTCTGGAATATTTCCTATCAGAGCTCTCATTTCTCAGTTTCCTCCCAAGCCCCAAATGGGTCCGGCCTGGGAGTGAGGGACGCGGACAGACTGGGGTGGGTAGTAGGAGGCCTGCAGGCTGGTGAGCTGAGAGATCTCTCTGGGTGGGGCAGCAGCCTGACCCCCTGCCTCCGCCTGCAGGGTCCCCTCCTCCTCCATCACTGGCAGAGCTAACGAGGAGATAATGGACTTGAATAGACAGATTGATTATGAATCCAAACGAATGAGGCAGCTTTGAGCATGCTGCCTGACAGCTTGCACATGCCCGGCCACTGCGTTCTCACCCCTCCCTGGGTCCATACAGCTCCCAGCGCTCTGGGCAGGGACCAGCTCTCCCTCAGAGCCACTGGAGTTTATTCCTCAGGCCCCAGGGGACTGTGCTGGGACCAAGGTTGGGAAGGGGAGGGGAAGGGAGGGCCACTCAGGTTTATCCTGGTTCCCACAACTTAGGGGAAGTCAGAGGGGAGAGGGGGGAGTTCTGAGACAGACAGTGAGTCAGGGGCCCCTGGCATGTGTGGGTGGGGGTTCACTGACGTGCCCCTGCAGGGCAGCCGAGTTCTCAGGAACTCCCTGGCATGTCAGATCCAGAGGCTGGGCAGTACTCAGGGCACCAACAATTCCCCACCCTGCATGCCTGCTCTTCCTCCTTTCTTTCTCATTTCCCTATCTAGCTTTCTCTGGCTCTCTGTTCTTATTTATTTGACTCTCCCTTCTCTCTCTCTCTCTCTCTCTCTCTCTCTCTCTCTCTCTCTCTCTCTCTTTCTCTTTCTCTTTCTCTCTTTCCCTCCCTTCCTCCCTCCCCCTCCTAGTCTTCACCAGGGACAGACTCTGACCCATCCTCTCACTACCCCTTTCCTCCTTCCTAGGTCCCTCCTGGGGCAGGGAGGGGTTCAAGATGTCTCTGACTGACAGCCTCCGTGCCTCTGCTTGCTCTGCTGAAAGGTGGCGGAGGGAGTAGGGATTTTTGCTTGAGTGTGGAGAAGGGCCAGTGACTTCAAGGGTGTGTGTGTGTGTGTGTGTGTGTGTAGAGAGAGGTATGGGTGAGCAGGTGTGTTTGTACACACATATTTGCATGACCATGAGGCATCCCCTGTGCTAGGTGGGCAGTGGCAGCTAAGAGCCAGGCCCCTTGTGGAAGCAAGTGTTTCAGCATGGCCCATTGTTGGCACGTGCAGGAGAGGCCCTGTGTGCAAAAGCAGAATGCCAAGCCAAGAATGGACTTGTGTGTGTTTATGACTATGAGTATCCACATACATTCTCACACACGTGTACATGTGCATGAGAGAGATATGTATATGTGTGTCCATGTGTGAGGGTGTGAGCATACCCAGGTACACATCTGTGGCTTCAGGCATGCATGTGTGTGACTGTGTGTGAGGAGGTGCGTTTCTGTGCATATATTTATGCCTCTGTGTATATGTCCATGTCTGAGCGTGCGCATGTACATGAGAAATGGGAGTGTGCGTGGGTGATGGTGTGAGGATGTGAGGATGCATGCATACATGTTCATGTGTGACTTGTGTGAGTGCAGATGTGGGTGCGTGCCTGTGCCTGTGTATGTGTAAATGGGCCTGTGCATATGAGTGTTCGTGCATGCACACAGGTGCTTGCGATTGTGAGAGAGGCAGGTAGGTGGGTATGGGGACTTGAGAGTGGATCCGGCCTCCCGTGACTCCCCTCCTCTCTCCCCACAGCTACATCGAGAATGAGCAGCATCTGCAGAATCTGGAGCTCAATCACCTGAGGGGCCTGGGGGAGCTGAGAAACCTGTGAGGCGTGGGGGACTGTGGGTGTAGAGCCTATTGGACCAGAGGGTCGGGTGGGCTCCAAGGTTCTAGGGGCCTGGGAGGACCTGAGAGGCTGAGGCCTGAGGGCTAGAGGAGGTCAGAAAGCACAGGGGTCCCGGGAAGCTGAGGAAGCTATGAGGGGTGGGGAGGGTCCAGGCTCAGCACGGGGACTGGGGGCTGGCATGGGCAGAGATGCCAGGACCCGGGTAGCGGAGGCCCTGGAGCTGACCCTGCTGCACCCTTTCCAGCACCATCGTGAAGAGTGGTCTCCGAAGCGTGGAGCCAGATGCCTTCCACTTCACCCCTCGGCTCAGTCGCCTGTGAGTGGCCTGGGCTGGGCAGAGCGGGAGGGAGGCCATCCAGATGTGGGCAGCTAATGGGCTGGGCCCTCCCCAGGGGCCTGTAGCGAGGAAGGCTCCAGCCTGGGGCTTCTCCTCCACTTCAGGGAGTAGTGCTCTCAGCTCCCACTCTGCAGCTAGAGGCCCTCCTTGCTGTCTCCCTTCCATGCTTCACGCTACAGGAACATTCTCGTAGGTGCTTGTCCCCTTTTTTTCTCCCCAGAATTCAGATACATGTGAACTGGGGAGCAAGGGGCAGGGGCAGGAGCAGGACCCTGGGGTCTGGCTGGGACTCCATCTCTCCTGGGAGCTGGGGTATCAGATCTGCCACTCGTCACCCTCCCCATGCCTGGGAGTCCCAGCTCAGGACAGAGAAAGGAAGGGTGGGCAGGAGAGACGGCTGAAGGAGAGGCCCTTGGTGTCCCTGACTGCCCCTCCCTGAGGACAAGAGTCCAGCAACTTCCCCCCATCACAGGCAGATGGAGAGATGGGAAGGTGGTGGGACCTGCATGCACACGGCTGTGCTGGGTGCTCTAAACTCTGCTGTGTCCAGTGATTTAACAACAATAACAACAAAGACAAGGTGGCGCCGCATCACGGACTATGTGCTGGGGCTTCAGCTAACAATGTGCACCTCACCTTACATGTCAGTGAACCAGGGAGTGTCATCCCCATTTTCATGAGGTTCTGAGACTCAACAAGGTTACTTTCTGGCCTGAGGTCACACAGCTGTGAGTGGCAGGACAGACCCACACTCAGCTCTGTGGTGCGAGAATGGGCAGATTTTCTGATCCCTGTATTGTGGAGCTTTTCTAACCCAGCCCGCGCCCCCCCCCCTTCCTGCACTGCAGGACAGCTAAGCAAGGAGAGGGTCAGGGCAGGCCCCTCGGAGGCAGAAGGTCCCAGGAGGGGCAGGAACATTCTCATAGGTGCTGGTTGGTGCCCCCCAGCTCACCTCTCCATCTCTACAAGGGGCTGGGGGGCTGGGGGCCCTTTCAGCTGCTTTCTTAAGTCCCCAAGGAGGATTGGGGAGGGGACTTGAGGAAGTACTCTGAACCCCTTGTCATCCAGTAGGGGGCAAGAGAGTGTGGGAGCCCAGTCCCCTCCACCCCCCTCTGTCCTGGGCTCTGTGGGAGGAGAGCACAGATGGAGCCCCTCCCCCAGCTGGGGCCTCAGGACTTTGCCAGCTGGGGCCAAGGGTGGGGAGGAAGGAGCAGCTGTTCTCTGGACGCCCCCCCCCCTCCCTGGAGTCTGGGGAGGGGGTTAAGTGGGGTGAGCTCTTGTTCCAGGAAGAAGAAGGGCGCTCGAAGAGCCTAACCTGTCCCCCACCCCCAAGGCCTCCCTGCTGGGCTGGGCTCCTCCCCTCCCTCAAGCTGGGTCGGAGGGAGGTCATTGCTCACGGGGTCTGTCTCGCTGTCTCAACTCCCGCAGGAATCTCTCCTTCAATGCTCTGGAGTCTCTCTCCTGGAAAACCGTCCAGGGCCTCTCCTTACAGGAACTGTGAGTGTGGGTGCTCCGGGGGCAAGAGCAGCAAGTGTGTGTGTGACGCTGTCACTGTGTCTCTGTGGAACTGGCAGGGCCGAGTGGCTCTGGGGACTCCCTGTTTATCTGAGAGCTGAGACAGGGCGACTCTGCATGCCTGTGACCCTCCCATAAAAACAGAGGCTGCGGGCCCCCCCTTGAGGGGTTTATTCCCTGGGGGACAGATGGGGTGTGGGGTGGGGTGCTGGCCTGTGTGTGCTCAGGAGGCTGGGGGCTGCCAGCTGCCTGTGCAGTGGGGTGGGTGGGGTGGCAGTGAGCCACGTGTGCTGGGTGCACCTGAGGCCTCAGGGCCTCCCCAGGAGGCAGTGTCCTTCCCTCCTTGTCACCTGGCCTCTCCCCCGGGGAGCGGGCTAAGGGAATGCCATGGGCCATAGGCCCCTGTCTGGCCTTCTGCATTGTTTCTTCCCATGTCTTGTTACTGGTTGGTGAGAGGGGCTTCTGTCCACACTCGTTTCCCTCGAGACATTCCACGCTGCTGATCGCACTCCCTCTTACTGCGGGCTTCATTCAGGGTGGCTCTAGGCCCACCCCTCCCCTCCCCTGACTCTCTTGGTATCCCCCCCACTCCCAGAGCCCTGTCTGGGAACCCTCTGCGCTGCTCCTGTGCCCTGAGCTGGCTGCAGCGCTGGGAGGAGGAGGGACTGGGCGGCGTCCAGAAGCTCCAGTGTCTCGGGCAGGGGTCCTTTGCCCACATGTCCAACACCAGCTGTGGTAGGTGCTGGGGGCGCTTCAGGGGCTGGGAAAGAGAGCTGCATGCTTGGGAAGAGGGCACGGAGCAGAGCTGGGGGGGGGGGCGCAGCACTGAAGGACGCCTGGGGAATGGGCATTGGCAAGAGCTGGGGAGATAGAAGGTTGGGGAGCATTGCAGTGGCGGGCTCAGGGTCCCTGAGGAGGTTGGGGGAAGGAGCACAGCTTTGGGGTGGGTTCTGAGGCCACTACCTTCTCTAACACCCCTTGGGTGTCCTGGGTGACCAGGCGTGCCCGTGCTGAAGGTCCAGATGCCCAACGCCTCCGTGGACGTGGGGGACGACGTGCTGCTGCGGTGCCAGGTGAAGGGGCGGGGCGTGGAGGAGGCCGGCTGGATCGTCACCGAGCTGGAGGAGTCGGCCACGGTGACGGTGAGCAGCCCTTCTCCATCGCTGCCCCTTCGCCTCTCCCTGGAATCCTGGGCAGAACACAGGGGACAAAGACAGGAAAAGAGACCACGAATGAGAAGCACATAACAGGCAACAGAGGGACAGTGTTGGTTTAGATCCACGGGGTTCAGGCACTGGCCCCTGGGGACCCCAGGCTCTGCTGGAGCCCCCTCTCTGGGAACATGGTTCTGGCTGTAAGACAGAGGGTGGCAGAGCCCTCACAGTTGGAGCTGAGGGGGACCCTGTAGACCATCCCTCCCACCCACCCCCTTTCTAGATCAGGAGACGGAGGACCGTGGAGAGAGTGCAGTGTCTGTGGTCCCGTACCACAGCCAGGCTGGTTCGCGGGGGACCTCCGGTCTCTTTCTGGAGATTCTGGAGGCAGGTGCTCTTGGGCGTGTGATAAGCGTATAGCAAAGGAGGCCTAGGGCTGGCTCCAGCTCGCTCACTCATTAATTCTTAGAGCGAGTTTCAGAAACATCTCTTACTCTGCCTGCACTTGGTTTTCTTATCTGTAAATTGAGGAGGTGGACATGATGGCCTTCCGATGTCCTGCCCGCCTCTGGCCACTCTCTGGCCTTTATCTCTGTCATTCAGATGTGTCTTTGGGCACCTTCCCAGGCTTGCCCTGTGTCCTCAGGCTGGCGACGGGCAGTCAAGAGCAGCCACAGCTGACTCCGGAGGCCTTGTGGACAAGGTCAGGAGGGGCCAACAGTGGGCTGTGCCCACCCAAAAAGCTGCCCCCATCTGGGTAGACACACAGGGTCCAGCCCCTGGGAAGAGATGGGCCAGTGGGACCCAAAGGTGGTGTTCTGCTCAGAGGCTCTCACTTTGGAAGGGGAATCAACTCCCGGATTGCTGGAGGCCCCTGGAGCAGTGTTGCAGGAAGAAGCACTGGAGCCCCGAGCAGGGGGTGCCAGACATGGTGGAGGGACACTAGCCACTGGTTCTTTCGTCCAGAGATCAAAGCCACTGGAGTAATGGAAAGGGGACGAGGCAGAGGCAAGAGGTGGGCCATGAGCATCTGTGGAGATCAACTATGCTTTGAAAAATCTCAGGGTTTTGTTTTTCTCTTTGGGAGACTGACATGTTTGCTCTCAGTTATGTTTTCCAGAAACTTCCCATAGAGCAGTCACCCCCTCACTGGGTTACATGAGGGGAGAGGAGGACGGTCACCGGTAGGAGAATGACGGATGGCAGAGGAAAGAGTTAGTAGGATACCACACTCCAGGGTGATTTGGAGGAGATGGCACAGCAAAGAGGACCTCAGGGCAGGGTTTTCCCTCACAGAGCCTGTGCCTCGGAGCTTGCACAAGAGGCTGCGCAGTGGCGGGAGGTCAGGGCTTCTCCTTGTGGCGGCTGGGCCTCAGAGCTTGCACAAGACCCTGGGCAGCATCTCCAGCCCCTTGGAACCCCCATATTCCAATGGAAGCCCAGGGCAACCTCACCTCCTCCAGCTTTATTCAAGGGATCCCACATTTAGACATTTCCAGACAAGTGAGATTTGTCCTCTACTTCACTTATTTTCCTCATTTTATGAAAACGGCTTTCTAACCTGTCAAAAGGTCATTTTGTCTACCTCATCGTCTTACAAAACAAGGAAGCCATGGCTCAGCAAGATAAGATCACACAACCTCCACATGCCCATGGTTTCTTAGGAAGAAAACCGAACCCGATTCAACCTTTTTATTTATCTATTTTATTTTTTTTTAAATATATTTTTACGGATTTCAGAGAGGAAGGGAGAGGGGGAGAGAGCTAGAAACATCAATGATGAGAGAGAATCATGGGGATCGAGCCTGCAACCTGGCCGTGTGCCCTGACCAGAAATCAAACCCTGACCTCCTGGTTCATAGGTCGATGCTCACCTCCTGAGCTAGGCCGCCGGTTGGGCTGATGCAACCTTTTGATGATGATGCAGAATGAAGTCACTTTGCCTCTCTAACTTCACTCTGTGTCTTCATCTGCCAAAGGAGGTCATGCTGCTGCTGTTGCTTCTAACTGGCGCCCTGTTGCCAGTGCCATCCCTTGTTTCCAGCCTTCCCTGCACCAAGACTCAGTGTGTGAGAACGGCGTGGAGAAGGGGCGTGAGTAGGTGGCGAGGGCCCAGTCTGTTCTCCAGTGAGAGGTGTGTGTTTGATACCTGGGACCTGGGACATCTATTCAGCTGTTCAGAAGGGTGATTTTGGTCCGGGGTATTTTGTGTCTACTCTGAGGTTATTGGTTATGTTCTACATTTTCCAGATCATTTTAAAATAAATAATCCAGGAGAGCATCTGATCAAGCTCTAAGGGAGGAGGCTCATTCTCTGCAAGATTCCCTCCCGTACTCTTTCCTCCCGCTCCCCTCCAGGCCCCTCTCTTTTCCATCTGGAGCCAGAGGGGGTCCCTGAAGATATCAGCTCTAGCCCCCAACCTCTAGCCAGAAGCCAGCGGATGCTCTTCTTGATTTCCCCCTCTTTTTCCTGACACAGCAATCTGGGAATCGGACATCTCTGGAGCTGACTCTGGCCAATGTCACGAGTGACCTCAATAGAAAGAACGTGACGTGCTGGGCGGAGAACGAGGTGGGCCGGGCTGAAGTCTCTGTCCAGGTCAACGTCTCCTGTGAGTCCCAGTGACTGCCCTGTGCCCGCCCTCATCTCCTTCCCTGAAAAGATGTGAGGGTGGGAGGGGCTGGAGGAAAGGGGTGGGATGTGCGTCTCCACAGCTGCTCCTTCCCAGCTGTCTCCAGATTCCCATGAAAACCTGATCCTTTGGGGGAAAGCCTGGGGGCTCATCAAGGCCAGAGGGATGGAGATGGATTTCTTTCTGGCCCTCTGCCCAAGTCTTACTACCTGAGGTCGTCAGCTGTTCTCCCTGCTCCACTGTAGTTCGTCATGCCTGACCCTCTGTAGGGCTTAACTCTATGAACTAGTTTTTTTGTTTTTTAAAAAAATGTATATTTTATTGGTTTTTTACAGAGAGGAAGGAAGAGGGATAGAGAGTTAGAAACATCGATGAGAGAGAAACATTGATCAGCTGCCTCCTGCACACCCCCTACTGGGGATGTGGCCACAATCAAGGTGCATGTCCTTGACCAGAATAGAATCTGGGACCTTTCAGTCCGCAGGTGGACGCTCTATCCACTGAGCCAAACCGGTTAGGACTACAAACGCATTTTAAGAGAAGCAACTGCCCTTCCCAGTTCCTCTCTAGGCTCTCTGCCTAATTTCTCTAGGCCTGCCAATAAATTATTTTAAATCTTCTACATTATGCAACTTTTCTTTTAATATGAAATGTAATAGACATAGATTCCCGCATAAAACCTAAACCCTTTAAGCAATAATTATCCTTACCAGCATCTCAGGGACCCTCCTTCCTCTCCCTAGTCAGAATCCCATCCTTTTCCTCCACCCCATCCTGACTTTCGTGGTAATCATTTCCTTGCTTTTAAAAGGAATTTTATGCAAGTGTGCGTCCCTATCAATATGGCGTAGTCTTGCCTGTTCTTGCACATTCTCTAAGTGGAATCATTCTTCAAGTGTTATTTTGCGTCTAGTTCCTTTTGCTCACCTTATACTTGTAAGACTCATCCATGTTAATGGGAGTAGTTTTAGTTCATTCAGTTCCTTGCTGCATAATATTCCATTGCATGAGTGCTGGCTGGAATTCCAATATAAATTATATAAGCATATAGATATATAGATATAGATAATTTCCTATTTCTGAGGTGCTTTTTGCCTCTTTCAGGTTGGGTTATTTCAAAACCATGTCTTCTTTCAAAACATTTTAAAACTCCAGTTTATTTTTTGCTTGTTTGATGCTTAGACCCCTCCTATCTTCTTAACCTTGAGTGCACTTATCCAAAAGTGTCCGTGTTTAATCTCCATCAGCTGGGCACGCAAGGCCACCACTTTCCTCTAAACCTCCGAATTTCATACACTTGCTGCCCGATTTATTTAAGATTTACCGCCAACTCCCTCCTCCCCCACCAGTCCCTGCACCTGTCAGGTCATGCTGGGTCCCCTCCAGCTGCCCCCCTGGCTTCTCACCGGCACTCTCTCTGGCCCGCAGTCCCCGCCAGAGTGCATCTGCATGCGGCAGTGGAGTTGCATCACTGGTGCATCCCCTTCTCGGTGGATGGGCAACCGGCGCCCTCTCTTCGCTGGCTCTTCAATGGCTCCGTGCTCAACGAGACCAGCTTCATCTTCACCGAGTTCCTGGAGCCGGCAGCCAATGAGACTGTGAGACACGGGTGCCTGCGCCTCAACCAACCCACTCACGTCAACAATGGCAACTACACGTTGCTGGCCACCAACCCCTCGGGCCAGGCCTCTGCCTCCATCATGGCTGCCTTCATGGACAACCCTTTCGAGTTCAACCCCGAGGACCCCATCCCTGGTGCGAAGGCCACCCTGAACCCTGCTCCCCTCCCCCCCGGGCTCCACCCGGGTCCATAGCCTGGTGTCCGGGGAGGCCTGGCCCACTTTCTGCTGTGATCCTGACCCTAGAAGTTGGAGAGCCTAGTCCCGGACAGGAAGGAGTGGAATTCTGTTCTCCAGCTTTGTGCTGGCCTCCCTGCCCCTGCCCTCCTCCACGCCCCTGAATCCTGACTCCCTGAGCTGTCCCATCCCCTTGGGCTGGCTGGAGAGAGCCATGCACCAGGGCATCCACGGCCCAGCTGGAAAGGGGCCATGTGTGTCTCCTTGCTTGAGGTCCAGCACCCCACCACCCCATCCCACCTGCTGCCCACGAAGGCCTGGGGTCTGATCCCGAAAGCCACTCCCCAGGGGTCTGTCACATCAAGCGCTGGGGACATGAGTCCCAAGGGGGAAGGGGACTCACTGCTCTCCTCCCCATCTGACCGCTTTCTCTCCTCCCTCCCGCTGCAGTCTCCTTCTCGCCAGTGGGTGAGTACCCCAGGGTGGAGGTAGGTTCTGTGGGGTCCCTGGAGCCAAGCCTGGGGCAGAGGGAACAGTTAACCTGATCCCCAAGGGGTCAGCCAGGGCCAGGGTGGGGAGTTGCTGGAGGAGACACAGCACGTGCCCAGGCCCACCTTCCTGCTCTGTGTCCCCACAGACACGAACAGCACGTCGGGAGACCCGGTGGAGAAGAAGGATGAAACGCCGTTTGGGGTGAGCATGGGAAGTGGAAGCTTGTGCACTTGGGATTGGGAGGCTGCGCTAGGGGCTCCCCTGCAGGTCACTTCCGATCAGAGAATGGGGAGCACTGGAGTCTGACCTGCACTGGGTCAGCCACCCTCCCAGCCACAACCTGGGCCCCAGGGGAGGCGGAGGCAGGCCTGGGAGCCTGGCTCTGGGCTCCTGTGCAGGATGGAGAAACAGGTTGCTGTCCGGGAGATCGTAGAGATGGAGAGAAGCCCCGGATCTAACCTCCTCACCCCCAGGTCTCAGTGGCTGTGGGCCTGGCCGTCTTTGCCTGCCTCTTCCTTTCCACGCTGTTCCTTGTGCTCAATAAATGTGGACGGAGGAACAAGTTTGGGATCAACCGTGAGTGGAGGGGCAGCAGAAGGGCTGTCTGCCAGGTTGTCCCACTGGCTTTGTTTCCTACCTGCTCTTCCTGACTCTGTCTTCTGTGGGGCGGGGCGGGGTGGGTGGGGGCTGAGGACATGTGGAGTTTGGGGACTGTGTGTGTGGGGGGTGTGAGGCCTGGCTGTGGGGCTGTGCATGTGAGTGTGTCGGGCTGGTGCTGGGTAGTTTCAGAAGCAGCAGATGCTAATTGGTGGCTGGATTGTAGTCAAGCACTAAGTGGGTCTGGGAGGTCTGAGCTGGGGGTGGGGGGCAGTGGGAGAGTTCTTTGGGGGCCCACGGGGCCTGGGGTTGGACAGGAGCCAGGCATAGAGAGGCCATCATGCCTTCCCTTCTCTCTGCTGGCTGCCTTGTTCCCTCGCTGCTCTGTTCCTCCCCCTGCAAATTACAAGGTGGGCGGGGTCCCCTGCCCCCCTGCCACCTGTGGCTGTGTCTCCTTCCCAGGCCCCGCTGTGCTGGCTCCAGAGGATGGACTGGCCATGTCCCTGCATTTCATGACATTGGGTGGCAGCTCCTCGTCCCCCACTGAGGGCAAAGGCTCCGGGCTCCAAGGCCACATTATCGAGAACCCACAGTACTTCAGCGATGCCTGTGAGGACGGTGCTGGGGCAGGGGTGGAGCAGGTTTACCTGCTTGCACGTGTGTAGAAGCCCCTGCGTCATCACCTTCGCCTACCCCAGGCCTGAACAAGCTTTCCCTTCCACCACCCCCCTGTCTACACCATCATCACCCTTGTCTACACTATCATCACCCCTGTCTACACTATCATCACCCCTGTCTACACCACCACCACTCCTGTCTACACTATCATCACCCCTGTCTATACCACCACCACCCCTGTCTACACCATCACCACCCCTGTCTATACCATCATCACCCCTGTCTACACCACCACCACCCTTGTCTACACCATCATCACCCCTGTCTACACTATCATCACCCCTGTCTATACCATC
>PVJC01004073.1:2500-66115 GCA_004026665.1 Murina feae | reverse complement strand
CTTCTGCCGCTCCTCTGAGTCTCAGACTCTTCTCTAGTTGTAGGATTTTCACTCAGCCAGCCGTCCTGTGGGTGCGAGTGGTGTCCGTGTGTTCTTTTCGAGGTTTTTCTGAAATAGTTGTTCACAGCTGCATTTACGGTGTCCACCCTATGCCGCCATCTTGTTTCTCAGGCTCATTTTAATTATTTTTAAAGACCATATACCCAGGAGAATAAATGTTGAATGGTGGAATTTCAGAACTTACCAGCTCTAGATGGTATACTCTTAGACAGTGATGTTCCTAAAACCCCACTGTATCCATAGCCACGGATTCCTCCTGTTTGAAGGCAGGTCTCACTCTTGCCTTTCTCTGCTGTGTCAGCTAAGCTTCTCTTAGCTGTCTCTTCTTTGCCCACTCTCTGCCCTAAGGCAGATTTTGGCTGACACCAATAGTGTATGTTTTTTCGTTTGCCCTAGTTACAAATGTCTGAGTTGGTAAAGGGAAAGACAGGGATAAGAAGGCCTGAAAGCATGGGTCAGGCAGTGACCCACCCCTTTTTACTTCCCAGAAGCAAGAAGAAACTAAAACAAAAAAATCACTTTGGCTAATGCAGTGGAGTGGCTGAAACACTCGGGGCTGCCCACAGGGTAGAGACACTCCTGAATATGGCAGTTGTCTTAGCATTCCCCTGGAGTGGGAAGAGAGACCTTCTTCATTTCCATGGCTCACTCACGGCCCTGCCGAGAAAGTCCAGCCTCAAAAAGACCTGGAAAAGGGGTCCACTGAAGGGGTATGACTGTTGCCAAGGAGACAGAAGGGGTGAGGGAGAGGCACAGGCTCCTCTGAGCACTGTTAAGCCTTCATGGCTCTCGGGAGGGAGTGGGGAGAGAGGGAGGAAGGGAAATCCCAGGCAAGAGGTATATACTTTCACTCAACACCTGACAGGATGCATTCACCATTCAGACAGGCTGCAGACTTTTCTCCTGCCTTCTGCTGGGCCCAAGTTCTTGTGTGTAGGCTTTTCCTGGGGGAATGTCTATTCAGTTCATCTCAGTGGCCTTTCCCCAGAGTAGCATTCTGCTCTTCAGCCTGCATCTAGACATGGTTCAGCTTGTGGAGCCCATTTGAAAGTTGGGGAAACTGAGGCCTCAGGCAGTGATTCGCCTGGAGTGAGTCAGACCTTCAGGAGGACCTGGGCTGTCCACCAGGCTGGCAGGACCACCCCAACTGCTGTGCAGCTTGGCAGGCAGCAACTTTGACAGCCTGTGGAGCAGACAGAGGAAGAGGGTGTGGCAAGCAGGCACCCGTGCTGAGACCAGTACCATCAGCGGCCACGTTGTCAACCACACAGCGGAGAGGAGGACAGTATAAAATGGACTCTGTTCTATGAGCCCTGCAGGGCCCTCTCTGCCATTGAAGGACTTCCCTCTGGAGAAGGTGCAGGGAGGTGAGGGCAGGTGGGTTGCTTTTTTCTGCGTAAGGTGGGCTTCACCATGACTGACATTCCATGGCTCCTCAACCCCTAAGGGCCTCTTGCCCTGGAGCTAACAATGCTGGGAGACTTCAGGAAGCCATGGTCCTATTTTGGCTCCACTGAACTGAGTCCCCGTGGCTCCCTGCATGGTCCCTATAGTATCCATGAGGCCTCTGAGGGCAGTGGGCTTCCTGCCCTCCCTAACTTAAGGTGCCTGGCCATTCCCAGTCTCTGAGATCATCATTTAAGAGTGAGAAGATCCTGGCTCACATACATCTGGTCCTATGGCTTTCAAGAAACGTCTGTATGTTGGAATAAAACCACACTGTCCCATAGAATTTCTGTGTAATGGAAATGTTGCACACCTGAGCTGTTCAGTACATAGCCACCAGGCACACGTGGCTATAAGTGGCTAGTGTGACTAAAGAACTGATTTTTTAACCTTGTTGAATTTTAAGGAATTAAATTTTCAATTCCAAGCGCCACATGTGGCCTGTGGCTACCCTCTGGGACAAAGCAGGAAAAGTGAAGGCCTCCCATAGCCAGTACCAGTGGATACCAAGGTACAGGGGAAGAATGTGCTCTCCTCTTCCAACGATCCCTCCCCGAGAGGGAAACACCCAGAGAAGACAGCTCCTCGGGGGAAATATCAGAAGTCCCTCTCCACTAAGTGCCTTTTTCCTGCTGAAGGTTCCAAGCATCTATGGGCTACACAAACCCAGAAATGTGGAGAAAAAGAAATGCCTGTACATACATGTCAGCTCAGCAAGCAGGAAGCACAGGCCCATGGCTGGGGAGACACACTCAGCAGGCTGGCAAAGGAGAGAGCCTGAATTCTATCATTGTCCACATCAGTCCTGCAGGGTTCGGATGCTGTGAAAGGGATGGAGGCAATGTTTAAACACCAGTGTGTACAGACTTTGGGGCGTATGTGAATTGAAACCTTGCTTGCCCTCTGTTGTTTGTTGTTGTTGTTGTTGTTGTTGTTGTTGTTGTTGTTGTTGTTTTTGGGGGAGTCTCTACTCTGGACCATCTCACAAGTTGAACCTTCACTGTAATAACATCCTTCTAGTTTTTCAGAGGTGGGGGCTGGGGCTGGGATCCTAGTCAGACTTTTCTTCTATCACACCTCATCAAGGGAGACCAAGGTCCTAGTATAGTCCTGTGTGGACAGGCCTACGGTCATGTGAGTGCAAATACAGTGATCAGTTTCTCATTTGTACTTTTAGCTCAGGTCAACTATGTGATTTTGGGAGATTGGTTCAGGAAGAAAGGCTGGGTATTGGTCAGACAATGAGCATGAGGCACGTATTCTAGGCAAGCCAAAGACAGGGCAGTTCTTTCCAAACTAGGCACAGGGCCAAGGAAAGACCAGCCCCACCAAAGACCAGTGTGTGCACATGGAAGCTGTGTAAAGCCGTTCCCAGACCTCCCTGATGATAAAATCACTGGAGACACATATTCAAACAGTAAATTCTTTTTTTGAAAAAGTGTGTTTAAAAAAAAAAAAAAAGCAAAAAGTCAGCCAGAATCTGCAGGAGAGGGGCTGGGGCTGGAGAGATGATGGCCTCCACAGGGCCCTGGTGATCTCACTGTCACCAGAGTTGGGAGAGACTTGCCCCAGGCCAGTGTTTCTGGGACAGGACAAGGAGGTCATTCAGGCATGGCAGGACTCCAGCTCAGCACTTTCCCCTGCCAGTTGTCCTTGGGTGACCAGAAGTTCCATCGTGACAGGGTTTCTCAACCTTGGTATTACTGATATTAGGGTGCAGGCCAGTCTTCATTGGGGGTCTGTCCTGTACATTGTTGAGATATTTAGCTCACTAGATGCTGGAGCACCCGCCACCCAGTTAAACAGCCAAATGTCTCCAGACATTGTCCAACGGCCTGGAGAACAACTGGTCCAATGAGAAGGGTGGAGGCCTGGGTGGGAGAGCCCAGTGGCCACAGGCAGCTCTGCTACTGACCTAATGAGCACTGAGGCCATACTTCACCTCCTGGGAGCCTTGATTCTTTCATCTGTGAAATAAGAATGCTATAAAGATGAATTATGATCTAAAATATATGGTTCTGATTTATTAGTAAAGTGCATCCAAAGATGGAGGGAATTAGCCATGGGTCCCCCAAAACATCTAGGATTAATCCAGCAATAAATCCCATAAAGACCTTGTTATGGAATGAATTATGCCCCCCTCAGATTCCCATGTTGAAGTCCTAATCCCCAGTACCTAAGAATATGACCATATTTGGAGATAGGACCTTTAAAGAGGTGATTAAGCTAAAATGAAGCCATTAGTGTTGGCCCTAATCCAATCTGATGGGTGTCCTTATAAGAAGAGGGCATGTGGGTGCACAGAGGAAAGACCATTTGAGGGCACAGCAAGAAGGTGGTCATCTGCAAGCCAAGGAGAGAGGCCTCAGAAAAAACCAACCCCACTGACACCTTGACCATGGACCCTCAGCCTCCAGAACTGTGAAATAATTAAAGCCACTCAGTCTGCAGCCTGTGGTTATGGCAGCCTGAGGAAATGAATACAAGTCTCCTTCTTGATTCTACACCAAAGCAGACACTTGTCTGAGCGACGGCTCTAGGTCCTGCTCTTACACTGACCATGTCCAAACCTTTGTGGCATCTCCACTGGGCCTCTGTTTCCTCTGCTCTTCCCTGGAAAGGGGCAGGGATCCGCAGGGAGCCAGGCACCTCTCGTAAGCTCATCCCCGGGACCCTAGGTAATCTGCCATGTCTAATGCATTCACTCATCCCCTCTCCAAAGCCCTTCCAGGGAAGCTTAACCACAGCACACAGGGCTCACTTCCCTCCAGCACAAACTCTTTGCTAAACATGGGTTTTCAGCTCAGGGTAATAATACCCTACCGGCCTGCACAACAGTGATAAACAGCCATCTAGATGAAGGTGTGCTTTCCCAGTGTTTAATAATCAACATTTCAGTAGAACCTGGTTATAAATTTGATTTTATGTAGAAGGTCCCTGGCGACCAGGCTTTTCTAAATAGGTTAAGAGCCATGTACCACACAGATGATCCTGAAATGACACAGACATATAAAGATATAGAGCGTGTCCTGATAATAGCTTTAACCCACGCCTATTGTGCTGTGAACTGGGCACAGCTGTAAGGGCTGCACCCAGTTGCAAGCCTATGAAATTGGTACTGTTGTCATCTTCATTGCAGATGAGGAAACTGAGGCACAGAGCAGTTGTGCAAATTGTCCAAGGTCCATAGCTAGTGAATGACGAGACCAGGAGTCAAAGCCAAGGAGTGTGGACTTGAGGGGAGAAACTGAGTCCAGCCCCATCCACCCCTGCAAGGCCCGGCCCACAGATGACCTGCACTCAGGCTACCCGAGCGGCCCCGCGATGAGAAGAACCGGAGGTTGCACAAAGAGCGTGTGAGCTTCGAAGTGAGATGGACTCGTGGGAACTGTGCTCATCCACCAACTAGCTGTGTGGTCTGGGGAGTTACTTACCTCTTCAAGCCTCAGTTCCTCCAACTGCGAGACAGGAACACACCTCCCACGATTACTTAAGGAGAAAATGGGAGAGTATCTGTCATGAAAGGCCGAGCACAGCGGTTCCCTCCCCTCTTCCTCGCTTCCTGTTGCAGACCTGTGTCGCCAGCTCCTGGGCAGGGGAAATCTTCTTATATCATGGCCAGCTGCTTAGTAAGACATGATTGGCATGTCCAGTTGCTCAAATGCAGGGTGACTGGCCTGCCCAGCAAGGGGTTTATTGTTCTCTGCATTGAATTTGACCCCACAACCTTCTATCAACTCATATTTGAGTGCCTACCACATGTCAGATTATTCTAAGCTGGTGGGCTGGACACTTCAGTGAACAAGACAAAAATGAGTTGCCGCCCTGGCAGACAATACACTGTAACATACAACAACTACTGCTCTTCTATATAGAGAATTTGAGTCCTGGCCAGTTTTCTCAGTGGTTAGAGCGTCAGCCCATGCACTGAAAAGTCAGGGGTTTGACTCCCATCAAGGGTACCTCTCTCTCTGTCTCTTTCCCTCCTCCCTCCTCTCCACTCTTTCTAAAACAATCAATGGGAAAATATCCTCAGGTGAAGATTAAACAGAAAAAAAAAGAAATCTGAAGGGACTGCTAACCACTCCAAATGTTCCGCCCTTGGAGTCATTCTCTGCATGGGAGTACATTCTACTGCATGGCCTGGAGCTTTGCCCTTAATCAGTCATTAACACCTGGAATGAAAGAATCTATCCAAGCAGCTCGGCACCATCCCCCTCTCCCATCCCCCAGACAAGTGCTGCCATGTGGCTTTCAAACATTTTTCCATTTGTCACGTGGGGACAGGAGAGGGGGCAAAACCAGAGCCTTCTGGATCTCTCCTTCCCCTCCCAGGTGTGTGAGAGGCTGGGGAGCTAGCCCTCTCCTTGCCGGGAAGTAGACATGTAAGGTTTAGAACACAGCCTACATGTAAGTTTTAGAAACCGGCCTTCTTTGGGAAGTGCAGTGCCTCACCCTGCTGTCTGTGGATGTCATGGAGACAGAGGAGTCGTTTCTTGCCTTAGGGAGAGAGAGAAATTGAATCTAGAGACATCACATGGATCATCTTAGCAGCACCTCCTATATTAAAAAGGGAAAGAAAAAAAGCCACCAAAGAGGCAGCAGGCAAATTAATTGTTTTCCTGATTAACAAAACACAATTAAGCCCAAATGCTGCCGCTTGAGGGAAGGTTATTCATGGTTTTTTCTGGGGACCATTCCGGCCACGGAGCAATGACAGCTTCATTCTGATCAAGAGGGGCCCCGAGAGAAATAATGTGGCAGACTCATCCCAGCCACACTGTCGCACTCCTCTCCAGGGAAACCAGGCCCAGACTCAGCCAGGGGGACTCAAAGGCAGCGGATGCCGACCCTGGGCAGCAGTGAGAATAGTCAGGGGGGCAGCCAGTGATCTGCCAGGGTCACTGGAGGTGGGGGCAGGGTGGCTGGTGGCTCTTGGAGGACAAAAATCCTAAAAGCCAAATGGCCTGGAACTGCTTCTTTGGAAACTAGCCTCTCAATGAATATTTATTTCATTGAGAAGTTGGGAAGAGTAGAAAGAAGGAAGAGATTGATGTGCCTTTATGAAACTGAAGCAAAATTCCCACTGTTGAGGGTAGTAGTAGTAATAATGACAATAACAAAACTTCTCATTGATTGAGCAACTACCATGTACCAGGCCCTTGCTAAAAGCATCCACTGCCTCATTTCACCTTCCCACCAATTTTTTAAAATATATTTTATTGATTTTTTACAGAAGGGAGAGGAATAGAGAGTCAGAGTCATCAATGAGAGAGAAACATCCATCAGCTGCCTCCTTGCACACGTCCTACTGGAGATGTGCCCGCAACCAAGGCACATGCCCTTAACCGGAATCGAACCTGGGACCCTTCAGTCCACAGGCCGACACTATCCACTGAGCCAACCTGGTTAGGGCCCACAAATCTTGCTTGTTTTAAATGTAAGCAAACCTAAGCTCACAGAATTTGAATAACTTGTCCAAGTTCACATCCCTAAGTAGATTTGCACCCAAGTTGCTTAGACACAAACACCCATATTGTTGGCCGAAGTCTCAGAGGCCATTTTCCCTAAAGGCCACCAGCCCTGGGTAGCACTAACCCTCATCGAGTGTCATGAAGACACTCCCACCCTCATGTTGGTCTCTAACACTAAAGGTGCCTTTCTAGCCATCGCTATGGAGCTGGGAGAGTGGGGGGCGGGGGGCAGGCGGGGGTGAGAGACAAGGTGAAAGGCAGAGGGGCAGTCAAGCACAGCCGGAGGCAAAGAAACAGGTGAGCCAGGCAAACAGACAGAGGTTGGGCTTCTTAATCAGCGGGGACCCAGAACATGCCACCATCCCGCCACACCGCATCCCCTCTAGCCTGGGCTAGGATCCCTTTGGTGGGAGGACCCAGTGGATATTGCTGTCCCCCTGTGCTCTCCACCAACCCAGGGCTCGCTTATCCAAAGTCCACAGCCACTCAGAGAACCTCTGAGATCCAGGGTTGGTGCCACACAGCCTCTGAGGGAAGAAACTATGGCGGTCTAAATAAATAGGCAACGGCACAGAGCTAAGAACTCCAGACTCTGCTGGGGCTGCATCTCAATGCTCCCAAAGCATCTTAAGCCACTTGACTTCATTGTAGCTCTTCAGATATTTTATGCATCAGATAACAGCTAGATCTTAATGAAAGCCAGTTACATAAATTCATGGAAAACAGCAACAAAAGCACTTCTTATAATATAAGACATCAGCTCCTTTATTGTTTCACTGCTCCTGGCATGAAAGCAAGTTATGGAGAGCAAGTGCTTCAGAGGGCTACATAATTTTGGTATTTTTCACCTTAGCATCAAGGGTGCTGGCTCCAAAGATCATTTACCATCAACAGAGGGCAATCCATTTCTGATATCTTTTTCTCCTCCAGTCTCCTTTTTTAGAGATTCAACACCCATCAATGGGTGAGGAGCATTGCTCGCCTTTCCCCACAGCTCTGGAAAACATAGGTGCTACAAAAATTACGTGGACCACCGGACTGTAGGTTCACGGAAATGCCACCTAGAAAGTCATACAAGGCTCTTACCAGTTCCATCATAATGCAGTCCAAGGAGATGTGCTAGCACATGGGGTTGTGAGGGTAGCGGTACAGAGTTGGGACTAAGACTCATGCTACAGCGTTGGGCTGCTTGGGCTCAGACCCTGGCTCTACACTTATTGTTTGCATCAGAACAGCCAGACCTCAATGCAACCTGTGAACCTGGGGCAAGCATTTTAACCCAAGCCTCAGTCAACAAAATGGGAGAGTGATGAGATCTACCTCAACGAAGTGTCAGGCTGTTAAATAAGCCAACCAGTTAAAAGCAGTTGGCACCCAAACCACTCAATAAAAGTAAGTTATCGTTATGAGATTTTTGTTACGATAAAAAATACTGAAAATAATTGGGCTCATTAGTCAGGATTGCACATGTTAATTGTTATAATGAAATCTATAGCCATGGTCAGTGGCTAGTGAATGTTATAAAACTTGCTTCTGCACCTAAGCCTCTGTGATAAGAGCCTCTCGATAAGAGCTGCACCAGTCACAGCCTCACTCTGGGCCCTGCCCAGTCCCCTTTCTCTGAAGTGAGTTAGACAGCAGGCTCTCTGAGGCTCCTTCCAGCTCTGACACTGCGTTGGGGGATCTGCATGGTCTGCACTTTATTGGGAGATGGGAAATCTCTTCTTGTCAGTGATCACCTGACCTGGGCTGCCAATTTTCCTCTATTCACAGCCTTCCCTCCTCCAAGAGGTGTCCCAGCTTTCCTTGGTGGGATGGGAGGGCCCCATTGCCCCCTCACACACTCATGCACACCTCCTCTTGTGCCTCCCGTCTTGGTTGCAGAGGGCAGGATGATTGAAGTCTCCTCTGGGGGCAGAGTCTGTACCAGCTGGTGCCTCCAGTGGAAGAGGCTGTTAACCCTCCCACAAATTGTCTGCAAATGGAGAACAGCTGGATTCCTGGCAGGAAGAGGAGAAAGCAGGCCTACTCCACCCCACCCCCAACCCACTTGGACCAGTTCTCTAGCTCAGCTTTCTCTAATGCAGGCACTTTGGCCAAATTCAGGCTGATGTCCAGGCCCAGTGGAATGGGGACAGGAAGTGTGAGACACAAAGACCCCTGACCTGGGAAGCCCTTGTTCGGCATTATCTCCCTGACACAGAAGAAAATCCAAGGATGCTCTCTCAGCCATGAGAAGACACAAAAGAAGGTAGCTGTCTGCAACTCAGGAAAAGAGTTCTCACCAAGAATCAGCGGGCACCTGGACTTTGGACTTCCCAAGGTCCAAGAATTATCAGAACTATGAGAAATAAATGTTTATTGTTTAACACACACACACACACACACAAGCTGCTAGCTCAGGACAAAGGACAGTACATGGTGGCTGAGTCCTGACCACGGGCTCACTGTCATGTCACCAGCCTTTCTGAGCCTCAGTTTCCCTAGTTGGGCTTCACACCCACTACTCCTCCCCTAGCCCCCATCCCCTACTCTGCTGGCTGATCAGGATTGAGATAGCCTCAGTGAAGGGTAAAGATGGTTTAGAGAACAATCCCAAACATCAAGATGAAGTGATCAGAATTTACCTGCCATTTCAAAGCAGTAATACCTGGGGCTCATCTGCCACATCCGGTTACCAGATTTGAAGAGAGATGTCCACTCCCTTTCCCCCAGGGAGCTCACCTGTCCCATCACTCCTTGGGGCTCCCTCAGATGGGACCTCAGACCTGCTCCACGTGCATTCCAAGAAGCTCATTAGCATCTCCTCCCAGGCCTGTGTTTGCTGAATCTTGTCTCCTTAGGAGCTCCACAGAGAAGAGGCAGGGGACTCCCCTACGCAAGGTGGTAGATCACCTGGCTCTGTTCCTTTGCTTGCTGAACAAACATCATTTGTTTCCCCGTGTCCACTGCAGCCTCTGGGAAACAGGGCCTCACAACCAGCAAACAAGGAGAATAGGCCCCTGGCGCCTGACTCTGGGGCCACCAGGTGATCGGGGCTAAATCAATTCATTCCTCTCTGCTTCAGTAAAATATAGACAATAATCTCTGCCCATCTGATTTCAAGGGATATTTTAAGAAGCAAAAGGAGTCCTAACCGGTTTGGCTCAGTGGATAGAGCATTGGCCTGGAGACTGAAGGGTCCCAGGTTCGATTCCGGTCAAGGGCATGTACCTTGGTTGTGGGCACATCCCTAGTAGGGGGTGTGCAAGAGGCAGCTGATCGATATTTCTAACTCCCTATCTCTCTTCCTTCCTCTCTGTAAAAAATTAATAAAATATATTCTTTTAAAAAGAAGCAAAATGAAGGCACTTTGGGCTGAAAGCTTTATTTATATGCGAGCTGTTTATAAAAGTTTTGTAACTCTTTTCTCTTGTATTACTTTGTGTGTGATGATTTTGGAGTGAGGAGAAGACATCTCTAGGGGGTCCACTATTCTAATGGAGTAAGTTAATGAAGCAGAAAAAAGTAATAGGAAGACTGAGGGGATAAAAACAGCATGAAAGCCGCCTCTGGAGTCTAGAGTCCTAAGCTGATTTCTAGAGTCTTCTGCCTCCTGTGGACAAAGTTCTTCCTCTCTTGAATGTGACCTTTAGAGGAGAGCTGCTGGTCCATAGGGGTCAACATGATGCCCAAACAGTCCCATGGTGTTTGACCTTCCTCCCTCTCATGGAACTCTGCCCCAGGTCTGGAAGTTGATAAAAAGCAAGAAAATACAATGTATAAAGTCAAGTCTATCTCCCCAGGTGTGAGTGCCCACCAGGAAAGCATAGTCAGCTGATCAATAAACCTACACTTCTGCATTGTGAACTGTGTGTCTCTCAAGCTAAAAGGAACTTTCAGAGAAGACATGATGATGAACCTCGGTCACGTCATTGCTCACTGAAGACTTCACGTGAGCTACAAACTTCTCCTGTGTTTCTGATGAGCTTCACGATATACTCATAGGGCTGGTGGTATTATTAGTTAAAGCAACGCTTCCCAGACTTAAAGATGTGCCAGAGACACCTGGGAGGGCGGGGGGCACTTTTGCAACCCAGATTGCTGGGTCCCACCCCCAGAGTTTATACTTCTGTCGGTCTGGGGTAGGGCCCAAGAATTGGCATTCCTGACAAATTACCAGATGGTGCTGATGTTGTTGCTTGAGAAACCACTATCAGAGAGCCGCTGAGTTGAGTGTTCAGAAGAGATCCCATTCAAATTATGTCCTATACCCAGAGTCACCTATCCACAATCACACGCTTTAAAAATAGCTGTGCGCCCTAACCGGTTTGGCTCACTACATAGAGCTTCAGTCTTTGGACTCAAGGGTCCCAGGTTCAATTCCAGTCAAGGGCATGTACCTTGGTTGTGGGCACATCCCCAGTAGGGGGTGTACAAGAAGCAGCTGACTGATGTTTCTCTCTCATCGATATTTCTGACTCTCTATCCCTCTCCCTACCTCTCTGTAAAAAAATCAATAAAATATATATTTTTTTAAAAGAACTTAAAAAAAAATAGCTGTGCTGAGATTCAAACCTAAGGTGGCTAATGCCAAATCTTGCCCGTTCTTTGCTACCTCATTGTCTCTTGGGGCTGAACTTTGTGTGGGTGAAGTTATCTGATGGCTAAAGCTTTCTGCAGAAGGTCAGAACAATGAAAGGAAGGGTCAGATGTGTGAAACTTAGAAGAGGTCTTGTGGCTACTGGGCCAAATTCTGCAGGCAGGACAGGCTTACAGGAGAATCCCGGATGCTTTATTTCTATGCCCAATTACACCACTAGCCGGCTGTGGTCCTCAGGGAGACCCTGTCTAAGATCCCAATTCCAGTGGTCAATCATAAGCTTGCTGTGAAGTCGACCTCTAAAACCCACACCAATATCATGGAACAGAATTCAAGCTCTGATGCAGTCCGTCCAAATGGTAGCTGTGACTCAGTTTCCTGTCTATAAAGAGGTGAATGATTCTTGTCATCTCAAGGTCCCAGAGCAAGTGGTAAACAGGAAACACTTAAAAATAAACGCCCAACCCTCACAGAGCGTTCACGCTGGGTGCTGTGTGAAGACCAGCCACCATTGCTGTGCTGTGCAAGTAGAGCGCTCTGTGCATGGGAAGGTTTGCAAAGCGCTTTCCAATGTGCTCCTCCTCGTTGTTGCCTTTGGCAGGAGCTCTAAAAGGCTCCTGGATGGAAGCATTTCCTGTAGATTTTAACTCGATTCTCTCCCTTCCAAACTTGATGAAAAGGATATGAAACAACAATTTCAGTGAGTGGTTCTCCCACTTCAATAGCTCCTGGTCCCAGCACTCCTCGGCCTGCCACCACAAAATGTCACATGAAGCACTCATTAAAAGCAACTTGGATTTTTAAAAATCGTGAGACATCTGCATATAATGTCGCTTTATCATGATAATTAGGTGAATTGGCTCCTAAGCAAAATGCAAAATCATTTCAAGAGGATCTGCAGTCACCATAAGACAACCCGTGCAGAGCGGGCCCTGGCCAGGTTAGCTGCACCTTGTATGTTATTCAGCAGGGCTACTGGGCAGGCACCATGAGGGACAGTGTGACAGCAGCACCCTTGGTCTGTCCTCACTGCATTCACAGTCCCTGTGACTCTTCGTCAGGTGGTTCCCAGCTCTTAGAGTCCAGCCTATGGACTTAGGATTCTGTCATCTTTGCGCTTCTCACCTAACAGCAGGGCATCTATTTACTCTACCTGTGGGAGGTCCCAGCCTGATAGTACATTCTAGGGCAAGAGCTCTCTTCATCCTGCCCCAGATAAGATTTCAAAACTCCAGAGACAGTTTTCAGAGCTAATCACATAGAGAGAAGGGGAAGGACCATTATGCCCTCAGTAATGCTTATCTATAAGCATCTGGTAAATAAATGCCTTTTATCATATTATTCCCTTAAAGAGTTAATATTCCCTTACAAAGAGAAAATCAGACAATGAGAATTCTGTCACCCATCCTATCCCCCTTTTTTGCCATGGCTGCCAGAAATCTCAAAACTAAATTTAATATTTCACTGCAGTCACATAAGTAGCCTAGATTTTTAGTATAATCATCTCTGCTCCTTCTTCTATATGGTTTTGAGCTTTTATTTTATGTCTTATTAAATGCATGCCAGGTTGGAACTAGCATCAACCTCCATTACAGCAGGATGGAACGGATCCTACAATGTTTTAGGGAGTTGGAAGTGGCCCAAATTCATTAATGAGCTGAACCATAGACCAATATTCCTAATCAGAATTCTTGTGGTGTTAGACCAATCCCAAAAGGGAAGTGAGAAGAGAATTCTGATACTATTTATTGAGTGCCTTCTCTGTCCCAGTCACCTTAAATATCCTATTTCATTTAATGCTCACTACAACCCTATGAAATCAGTCCTTATAACCCTCAAGTGCCACATCTAGAATCTAGAAACAGGTTTCTTATTCAAGTTCTTACGCTTAATTAGTGGAGCTGAGAATAGATAAGATATATCTGACTTCAGAGCCCATACCAGACCCACTGCTAGTCGATACCGTGCTTTTGTATACAAAGCAAGGCACCCCTCTGGGAGGACACAGTCTTACAGTGACAGGGACACTGACATCATGTGAATATGCATAAGCCACAGAAAGGGCAATGCTAGGAGCCCTGCAACTTCATTCTCAGAAACAGTCCTGACATAGGCAGAGTCTGCCTATTCTCACCAAGATCCTTGTTCTCCTCTTTCTGGGGGACAACAATGAATCATGTTCGCCAGTCCCGAGTATGTAGACGGAGGTATGTAACCACTCTTGCTGAATGAAGTGAAGGTGGGAATTATATAGGTCACTCCCCTCTTGGCCTGTAAACTCCTAAGGCTGGCTGAAGGGCACACTGGCTGAAGGGAACACTCTGAAAACCAGAGAAGGATGGAATCATGAATTAAGAGGGGTCTTGAGTCCCTGAATAACTTTGTGGAGCTGAGCCCATTTCATCTTCTTCAAACCATGTTGAACTACAATATGAATTAAAAATATATACTTTCTTGTGTTTAGGCCCCTGGGGCTTATTGTTATGGTGCTTGACTTACCCGAATGCAAGTCCAAACTATCTGGCTTCCTTTAACTGGCTTGCTTGAGAAGATCCAGATGACCTATGATTCAAGACAAGGGAGCTGTGGAGAGATGATTTCCTTTCCTTGTTCCTCCAAGTAAAATTCTCCCCAAGTCACCCCTCTTGATGTCCAACTTTCAAGAACATGTCAAGTGGATCTCACTTTCGGTCCAGAGCCGCAGTCATGATTATGAGTCATAGAACTGCAGGATGTTTGAGCTGAAAGTCACCTCTGAGATTAGATTTTGAAGACTGAAAAAAAACTAAGGCCAAGAGGTATGGCTTGCTTGAGGCCTCAGAGCCAAGGCTAACACCCAAGTCTGGTGATGGGTCAAGGGCCCTTTCCCTCCCTGTTTGGAAGGAAGCCTTGCTCAAGCAGCTGAACAGATGAGGGCAGATGGCCCTGCCTATACACCCTTACTAGGAAGCAACCAGTGTTCACCTGGAGGCTGCTCTGCAGATGGAGACGTCAGACGCCCTCCACTGATCAAACTTGCCATGTCCTCCTCTGCCAGTCATTGCAAATTACAGGACTGGGCATAATGATGGAGCTATGGCAACACTCCCTAGGTATCTGGGACCACAATCAGTGCCTATGTTAAAACCCCTTTCAGACTGTGAGCTATTTCCTGGCACATCCCCATATTTTCCAGTCAATGGATCCTCCTGCCTTCCGTACAAATGTAATGTCACTTCAGGCAGGAACACGAGTTGACTTCTCTTTCACCAAGCTCAGCTCCCCAAATCACACCCTCCCTCCTTCTTCTGGCTCCCCCACGCTATCAAAAGACACAATATTTTCTCTCTACAGCCCCTACCCCTTTATAAAAATACTTAGTCTCCAGTTCACAGTGAAATTAGCATTTGTCCTCTCTCATTGTGTTTGCAGCAACATCAGAATAGGAAAGAAAGGACTCAGTGAAAAGAAGAGATAATAAAAGCTTCCACGTAAAAGACACCAGAGTGGAAAATGAAGAGTAGACCAAGAGGCCAGGGGGCTTACTCCAGCCTCTCTCTGTACGCTGCTCTGAAGAAAAGCTGTGGGGACAGAGTGTGGTCTGGCGGTGGCCAGCGCGCTGAATGGGGAACCAGAGAGTAATTGTAATTCCGTTCTCTGTTCCAAAGACAAATTTCTCTGAGATGGGGAGGACCCTTTGCCTGACACTAAGCCCCAATTTCCCCAGCTCTATAAAGCTAGTGACTGAATAATCATGAAAGTCGGAAATGACATTTCATCTCCAGTTCACTTTGCAGAGGAGCAAGCCCAGCTCCAGAGAGAGAGAGGACCCACCTAACTATAATCTTGAAGCTCACAGCAGCGCCCGCCCCCCCCTCCTCAGGCCAGAGCCAGCCCTGCCTTCTTTAGTTTGCACAGGAAGGCAGCTCTCCATCCACTTGGGTGCAGGCCTAGCCATCAGCAGAGGGACAGATCAGGCAACATTTGGGAGTACGTTAGCCACAAGATTCCATACTCAGGAATCTCAGTGTACACTGAACATAGAGTAAGGCTGATCCAGGATGTCTTGGGTGAGCCTGGAGCTGTGGAGCAGGAGACCCCGGATTCCAGACAACTCCACTATTCTTTCCCATGTGGGCGATAGCCCTGGCCTACCTGCTTCATAAGATGATCAACAAGATAATACATATAATCCACATGTCCATTTTAGTTTATTTCTAGACAGGACACTCTTAGAGTGACTCTCATCCAATTCCTTTATTTATTTTTCAACCATTTACAAAAGCAAAACTCAGAGAAGGTAAACGAAATGGACTTCAGAACTGTTCCCAGCCTGGACCTTATGTCCTTGCCCAGGTCTGGGGGTCTCACAGAACGGGGGGGGGGGGTCCTGCAGACTCCTCAGGACTTTCTGGGAGCGTGAAAGGAGGCCTGATGCCAAGTCAAGGCAGAGCTGGGGTCTAGGCTGCTGCGGGGCCACAATTCGTACCTGCAATTCCCTGAAAGCCTCTTCAAATGTGGATTCCTCCTCTCAATGGCTGGCATTTGGGCTAAAGTCTTAAAGCCTTGGTGGTGTCTCTGAGCTCAGCCACCAAGACCTCGTCACACCTCCTGCTTCAGAGCCACCTGGGGAGTGTCCTGCAGGTTCCTATGCTTTACACAGGAGGGAGCCCAAGAAGTTAGGCCCATTTATTCATCCTAAGCTAGTGCCTTCCTATGCACATGAAACAAAATGAAATGAAATCCAAATGCCTGAGTGCACCTGCAGGGCCCTGCGGAAGCCCCCACCTCCCCTCTCACCGCTGCCTCCAACCTCCTCAGCACACACACTGGCCTGCCTTGTGTCCCTGCCTCAGAGTCTTTGTATCTATTTTTCCCTCTGCGTTGAAATTCTCTTCCCAGTCTTTTCATGGCCTCATCCTTTTCATGATTTATAAAGTAGTTGTTTATTGAAGCACCATTGTCTTTGTTATCCAGGTCCCAGGCAGCTCCTTCATGGATGCCTGCCTTGACATCCTTCCTAATACTGCACCCTGCCCACTGAGTCCTTGAAGGTAGCATCTTTGCTTTGCTCCCTCTGTATCCCCAGCAATGAGAACAATGTCTACCATGCCATAGGTCTTCATATATATTTGTTGAATGACTGAATGGATGACATTGCTCTGTGTTATTCTGAGATTCTCTTATTAGTTTGTTACCTATCTCCACCACTCGAATGAGACTTCCCTGGGAACAGACACCTGTCTGTCTTGTTCCCACTGTATCCTCAGTGCCTGGAGTAGTATCTGGCCTATAGTAGTTACTCAATAAAGAGTTGTTGAATGAGTGGATGCACAAACTAATGTCTGAGAATCCTTGAGCAAGAACCACCGTTGAGCAGGGCACGGGGTAACTTTTCCAACAAACATATTCCTTGTCATGTGCAAGTGGCCAGGAAAATTTTTTAAAGGCATGAAACATGTACCTTCCCCCCAACTTGCCCACAGATTCATGGAGGCATCACTCTTTTAGACATTCAACAAATATTTATGAAAACCTATGATATGTTAGGCATGAACAAATTAATGCAAGTGACTCCATAAGGTGTGAACAAGATGTTATGTTGCCCCTTATTGAAGTACAAGCAAGAAGCCACCTGTAATTCAGGCAACCAGGCAGTTTTCAGAGAGGATGTGATGATTGACACTGGCCTTTAAGTAAAGATTGACGTACTGCAGCTTGGCCAATGTGGGTCAGTGGTTGAGCATCAATCTATGAACGAGGAGATCATGGTTTGATTCCTGGTCAGGGCACATGCCTGGTTTCAAGCTAGATCCCCAGAAAGGGGCATGCAGGAGGCAGTCAATCAATGATTCCCTCTCATTTCCCTCTTCCTTCCTCTCTGAAAGCAATAAAAATTAAAAAGACAAAGTAAAGCAGGAAGGTGGAGATGCTGAAAAAGACATTCAAAGAAAGAATGGTTTGAAAAGAGGGGGTAGGTGGAGGTGATGAGGTTAGATGAGGTGGTTGAGGCCAGGTCATAGTGAGTTTAATTTTGTCAATAGTTCCCAAATGTCAATAGTTCCCAACTATTCAAGTGGGAACAGTCTCCCCATTTTAAAAACATGCTGCATTGAGATCAAATATTCATTCATACAGAATAAATAAAATTTCAGAGTTCAAAAAACCCTGAAAACCATATTTTCACTCCAGAAACATGAGACAAAGATCAGCAATCACAATTTGAAGAGCAAATAATTTCTTTCTGTTTCCCGGGCCATCATTTGATCAGTATATTTTTTAAGTTGATTGATTAGAAAAACATAAGAAACGTGTAATTATATTACATACACAAGGCTTTTAAACAAATCTGTTTGGTATTACATTGATGGCAACAGCATTTACCTATATTTTGAAATGACACTTGAGTCTACTGGATGTATTCACAGTGCACGGAACACAGGCTGGTCACCGAGCCAACTGGGAATCACTGCTGAAGGTGAGGGCAGGCTATGGAAGAAAGGGGAGCAGAAGCTGATTTTGATGGGATTTGGGGGTTAGGAAGTTAAATGGGCACATTGGAGAGGGTAGAGTTTGAAGTAGAGGGATCAGTGAGAAGAGACCATAGGCCTCAGGCCCCTTCTCTCTCCACACCCTGTCCCAGCTCTGAATCTGTGAGTAAGTGATGTCCCAAAGATAAAGTGAACCAAAGTGCTTTCCTGCTGGTTTTCAAGCCCCAAGTCCTGGCCATCAGAATGCAGGAAATTCTTCAATGAATCGCACACAGTCCTGCAGGCTGGGCCCGCACTCTTCAACAACGAACATTTTGGTGACTTTCCTCCTGGACTTCCTGCCACACATCCTTTTCCCCACTCTCTACATGATGAGCACTGCTGTGTCATAAAACGCTTTGTAAAGGCATGATTTTTAGTTGTCACATAATATTCCCTGCCCCAAACACCCCGTAATTCACCGTTCTCCTTTGTTGAACGCTCAGCGAGACTCCAATATCTCACTGTTATAAATAGAGCTAAGACACATATCCTTGCTCATTAATCCCTGTGCGCACTCTGATTACTTCCTTGGGGCAGATTCCTAGCCGTGTGTTTGCTGGAATGTTTGCCATGGTGATGGATTTCCCATTGCACTGCACTGCTAGCCCCCTGCCTGGTGTCCTAGTGGCAAAAGGTAAATACCCACGAAGGGATACACATCAGGGGAAAGGACCTCTAAGTGAGCACTGGCTGGCATGTCCCTATGGAGAGGAGACACTTCCCAAGGGCTCATCTGGGTGACAGGCAAGGCTACACATTTATTTGTGGATTTACCTGACCCCTTCTGCCCACAGGGGCTGACCTAGAACAAGAAGAACCGATATGTCATGTGAAAATGTCAGAGGGAGTGGGGAACAATGCAAGGACTCAGGTACCCAATACCCTGGGAGAATGAAACAGGAAGGACAGGGGTGCCTCCTTGTCGGGCCCTGCAGCCACGCTGGCCAGATAAAATATATGACGCCTGCTTACATCTGAATTTCCAATACACAGTGAATAATTTTTTTTTTAGTGTTAATGTGCCACATGCAATATTTGGGACATTCTTATACATTTTTTTAAAAATCACGGTTAATTTTTTTTTTTTTTTTTACAGAGAGGAAGGGAGAGGGATAGAGAGTTAGAAACATGGATCAGCTGCCTCCTGCACACCCTCCACTGGGGGATGTGCCTGCAACCAAGGTACATGCCCTTGACCAGAATCGAACCTGGGACCCTTGAGTCTGCCAGCCGATGATCTCTCTACTGAGCCAAACCGGTTAGGGCGCACGGTTAATATTAAATTCTAACTTAACAGGCATGCTGCACTGTGATTGCAGACCAGCTGTGGTTTGGGGGTAAACGTGAATTGAGGTGGCATGAACTTGGTGGGCAGGAAATTGAGAGCACTCTGTGCATGAAGAGAGGGCTGCAGCTTCTCCCCAACAAGGGGATTCATTTTGGGGAGCTCAGCTCAAGGATTCCCTCCCTCAAAGTGTTTTGTTAAGCCGTCGAAGAATTAAAGAAGGAGCTGAAATGGAAAGTCATCCAGGCTTTATTAGGAGCAAACGGACGGGCCCAGGGCTCCCCGGGAAGGGAAGGAGAGCCATGAGGCTGCACTTGAACCGAACTGGGCTGGGTTTTTAAGGTCTGGGGCGGGTAAGGGAGGGGAGGGGTTGGGTAGGAGGAAGTGGTCTTTGGAATGTATGGAGCTTCCACCCCCCAGGGTGCTGCCGAAGCTGGGAACTATGGATGCCAGGATATTGCCTAATGGTCAGGGCAGTCAGGCCGCACCTGGCTGGGGGTGGAGGTGGGGGATGGTTTATGGCTTTTTCGGGCGGGTGAACGCTCGAACATCTTGGACACAAAGAAGCCACAGGCCAGAAGAGGTGGGCCGTGAAGTGGTTCTGATGGCAGCTCTTTGGGGCACAGGGCTCAGGGTGCTAGGGTCACCAGGAGAAGAGACAGAGAGAGCACCTGGCCATGGTGAGGGAGGCTGCCCCCCGCCCCCCGCAGTTGGTGCAGGTGGGCCGTGAGGGAGGCAGCTGAAAACACGCTGATGCCACAGCCCCTGAAACACGGTTCTCTCCTTGACCTCACGTCCGCCCTGCCACTGCTCTATTTAAAGGAAGTGAAGCGCCTCTCCACACACAGAGCACCTTCCTCTGCCGTGCCTCCACAGTCCCTCACACAATATGCTCTAAATTAATAGCTTCGGGAGATAATGGCTTATGAAGCAGAAGTTTGTATGCTGCCAGGCGAAACGCTGCTCCTTATTATGCAAGTATATGTTGTTTGCAGTCGGATTAAGAGCAAACAAGGTTAAATGCGCACACAGGCAAATAGTCGCAAATTTCTGCTCGGCGACCTGCTGCCTCAATCTCCCTTCTCTGGCTTTGTTTTGTCTGTTTCTTTACTTCCATTTTTCTCCTTGTCCTATGTCCCTCCTTCCTTCCTTTCTCCCGCTCATTGAGCTACTCCCTTGTTTGGTTTCTCTCCCCTTCTTTCTATTCCTGTGCTTTACTGGTTTTCTCATCATTCATCCTTTGTCTTTTCTTTGAGGTAGGAAAACAGCCCAACTGAAAACATATTTAAAATTATTGATTGTTAGAATGGGAAGTTGCCTCCAAAATCATTTGCAAACAAGGAAACTGAGGCACTTAAAGGTGAAGCAACTTTGTGAAGATGGCACAGTTTCTAGCACTTAGGATTGGGGTCCAATCTCCCCTCTCCAAATTCGGTTTCCTTCCACTGTACGCAACCCCTTCTCATAAAGTATGGCACCACGTGAAACACGTGAGTGGCCTTCTGTTGTGCATTGAATCGTGTCTCCCGAAAAAGATTTGTCTGCATCCTAACCACCATACCTATAAATGTGACCTTATTAGCAGATGTAATCAAGTTAAGATGAGGTTATACTGAAGTAGGGGGGACCCTAAATCCAGTGACTGGTGTCCTTATAAAAAGGCCATGAAAACACGGGATCATAGAGACACAGAAGAAAGCCATGTGACAATGGAGGCAGAGACTGGAGTGATGCAGCTATAATCCAAGGAGTGTGGAGTGTTGCCCATCAGCCCAGAAGCCGGAAGCCAGGCAGTGACTAGATTCTCCCTCAAAGCCGCCAGAGGAGCCAACCCTGCTCACACCTGGATTTTAAAGCTCTGGCCTCCAGAACTATGAGAGAATGCATTTCTGTTGTTTTACGTCACCAGTGTGTGGTGCTTTGTTATAGCAGCTGCAGGAAGTTAATACATCTCCTGTGCTCGTCCTGTTGCAAACCCTGGACCAGACCAGAGACAGTCTGCAGCTTGTTGGCCCAGCTCTGTCCCCACCACCATGCTGCCTTGATCTTGTAGAAAAAAAGTGTCAAATGAATGTCTTGGGGAAGAAGCTGGGCCTGGGTTTTTTGAGATATAAAGCAATGCAAGGCACGGTCCCTGCCTTCCAGATGCTTCTGTAAGAATAAGAAAAAGAAGGCCCTAAGAATAAGAAAAAGAGAGGAGTGTAGGGTTTCAAGAAGAGGCCAGCTGCCTCTGCCCCAATCAAAGGACTTCTCCACAGAAGCTCCATCCAGAAGAAAAGGAGAGCAGCCCCCTGTTTCCAGAGCAGATGCCCCTCAGACGCTGCCTCTGAGAGGAAGCTGACTCCAGGGGGCAGTAGAGTGCATGCCCAGGAGCCCACCCTTGGGACGTTTCTATGAGCCAGCAGCCACCTGTGACCCAGAAAGGCTGCCTCTGGCTGTGTCTAAAGGCCCATGGCCTGCCTTACCACCTGCCCCATATGCCCCTGAGGTACCCGACCACTCCCCAGAGCTGGTCTTTGCTTGACTCTGAGCAAGTGAGGAAGGGTGGGAGGGTCTGACTGATCCCTCCTTGAACTCTGACACACTTAGCCCTGCACTTTGGCCCAGAGTCTGAGCCCTTAGGAGGTTGCTATCAGCTCCCAGAACTACCACATGGGGGTCTACATAAAAGTCTAGGCCAGTCTGTGATGCCCATGTTCCCCTCATTCAGTCCATTGCACTCTTACGTAAATATAGTATTTTCCAGACTTCTGGCCATCATGGTCAACTATAGTTTGTTTGTGTCTCTTTTAAAATATGGTCCTCATAACTTAACAAAAATTGGTCTTTCTCTCTCCTTCTTTCCTTCCTCCTATGCATCTTCCACACTGCCATGTGAGCAATTGTTACAAAAGGCCCACCTCCTCAAGTTATCTCCTACTGGTCAAAGCCTTCAAAGGCTCCCCACCACCTACAAGAAAAATACTCCTTAGCATACCCCATAACTCCTGCCATATCTCTAATTACTCCAGCAGCCTCTAACTGGGTCCCTGGTCCCATTCTTGCCCTTCCCACTTCATAATCCATTCTCCACAGCTGAGACAATCTACACTAATTAAAGGGTAATATGCTAATTAGACCAGACATCCATCCAGACGTCCTTCTGGACAAGGCCACAGTGGCAGGGGTCAAAATAGAGGTGGTTAGGGGTGATCAGGCCAGCAGAGGAGGGCAGTTAGGGGCAACCAGGCCAGCAGGGGAGGGCAGTTAAGGGTGACCAGGCCGGCAGGCAGGAGAGCAGTTAGGGGCAATCAGGCCAGCAGGGAGCAGTTAGGGGCATCAGGCAGGCAGAGTGGTTAGGGGGGGATCAGGCAGGCAGGCAGGCAGGTGAGTGGTCAGGAGCCAGCAGTCCCAGATTTTGAGAGGGAAATCTGACTGCCGGTTTAGGTCTGATCCCACAGAGGGATCAGGCCTAAACTGGCAGTTGGACATCCCCCAAGGGGTCCCAGATTGAAGAGGGTGCAGGCCAGTCTGAGGGACCCCCCCCCACCTGTGCACAAATTTTGTGCACTGGGCCTCTAATAATTATATTACCTCCATCAAATAATATCCTCTGTTTATAACTCTTTAATGAATTCCCATTGTACTTGAAGTAAAATTCACATTCCTCCCCATATCCTATGAGTCTTGTATGATAGGCCTCTGCTGCTTCTCAATCTTCTGCATTCTTCCTACCCCTCAACACTCCAGCCTCAGCCCTTCTTCAGGTCCTCACACAGGTCCATCTTTTCCTGCCACAAATTCCTTGCACATACTGTTCCCCTGTCTGGAATGCTCCTCCCTCATGCACACATGGCTGGCTCCTTCTCATTGTCTTCTCATTGCTTAAGGGCAATGTGGATGCCACCTCCTCAAAGAGGCCTTTCCTGACCACTGGATGGAAAGCAGTGCCTTCTTTCCAACACACACACACACACACACACACACACAATGTCCTCTTTCAACCCACTTTAATTTTTCACTCTAGCACTGTATCACATTTGTAATTGGGGGGTTGTCTTATGCCTTTATCTATTTATTGATTATTAGACCCTCCTACTAGAAGAATGTAACATGAACAAGAACAGAAACCATAATGGCTTTCTTATCACTGTATATTCAGTATCTCATTAGTACTTGTGCATAGAGGAAGCACAATAAACATTTATTGGATCAATGAAGGACTCTAATACCCTTATCTCCTATCCTCCTCCTGCTCCAATTCATTCTTTAAGATTCAGTCAAGAACCGAATATAAAATCATCCCTCTCTTCAGTGAGCAGAGGCTATCATCCCATATGCATGGAGAAAGCAGTGATTGGATGCCCACCCTGTGCCAAGCATGATGACAGGCACTGGGAATACAAGGATAAATCCACAGACATCCCTCAACTTCCAGGGGTCCACAGTCAAGTGGAAGAAATGTGGACCTAAAGAGATTGTTAAAGTGAAATGTAGAATAGATTTGAATGACAAAAATGTGTGGGATATCAGTTAGAGCAAGACAAGGTGGGCACTAGCAAAGTCTGCATTAATGATAGCACAAAACAGGTGGCAGGCATTTTCCTGTCCCGGCTACCCCTAGCAATCATCACCCAACATTACCATTATCCATTTGGTTCTTGGAGTTCCTGTTTAGAAAGTGAACCCCTAAGGATAGAGATGCTGTCATATATAGCCTTGGGCCCCCCCAGGACCTTCCATCCATCCATCCATTCCAAAGGGGAAATACCATGGGAACAAACTCCTAGGATCTACACTTTGCCTTGGGCTGCTTTGGGCCCAGATGCTCTCTGATCTTTGTATCCACACAAAAGAATCCCCCTCACTCAAAACAAAGTCTTCCCTGGAGAGAGCCCGGCTATTTACTGAGCGCCACCTGCCACCTGGGTTAATCCCGCCCTAGATGTTTCCTTTATGGCCAACCCCATTTCAGCTGCAGCTGATGTCCCATCTGACCCTTCAGAACTGTTGAGAAATGAGGGACAATAAATTGCCATCCACTCACCCAGGCCTGGCTCAGTGCCACCACCACTGCTTCTGCCTCCACACCTCAGAAGAAAGATTTAGACCCCAGATGAGGCCCAACCTCAATTAGGCCCTGCTGGCAAATTAGTCACACAGGGTGACATTTCCCAATCATGGAACATTAGCATCGTCCCTGATTATGAAATTGTGGAGCTAACATGTGTGGGAGCAAACAAGACCAGAGCTCTCAGCATCTTGAATGTGTGCCCGCGCACGCACACACGCACACATGCTGATACAAACACACATGGGGCCATGAGACAATGGGATCTACCTCTCCTTTGACATTGTTTAAAAGTTGACTTTGCACTTTACTTAGACTGAGAGAGAAAAAACCCATGAAGGAAATCCATAAAAATCAAGAAGCATTTCTAAGAATTTCACAGATGAAGAGACTTCCAGAAAACATTGGCTGTAAAGCTGAGAGCATTAAACCATTCTGAGATAAAACCATCTGCTCTTTGATTTAGGCCTGGTAGCCATGGGCACTCCCTTGGGAATGCGCTACAAGAGGTTCACTCTGGAACACATTGATCCTGAACGCCCCTCCCTCACCTGTAATATGTAAACACCTACTTCTCACTCATTCATTCAATAAAGATTTGTTGAGTGTCTTCCAGGCCCTGCTGGAAACCATGAAGACAGAGGTGAATAAGGAAGTACAAATGCACCTGTACTCATGGAACCAAGGTTAATGCTCTTATATCTTTAACACCAGGGGTGTCGGGTGTTGCATTATACAATGACCAGCACATGGGGGCTGCCTGATGAGGCTGGCTTGGGGTTTTCACTAGTTGAACAAAGGGCTCTTCCCAGGTCAAGGGTTTGTTCTTAGCAGCCCTCCCTGCTGGAACTTCCTAATAATTGAGTATTAGAAACATTTCGTGTCACCGGGAAGGGATGATATTTTAGAAAGTGTAAAATAATTAGGTATATAAGTGAATTAATATAGGCATTTCTGTATTAAAGGTAAGGGAACTAAAGAGAGGATAAATGATTTGCACATTATATTACATACTAGAGGCCCATCGCAGGACGATTCCTGCAAGAATAGGGCTTCCTGAGCCAGAACAAAGCAGTGGAGAAGGGAGTGAAACCCACCGAGGCAGGCTTCACTCCCTTCTCCACTGCCTCGTTCCCTCCCTTCTCCACTGCCTCACTCCCTCCCTTCTCCACTGCCTCACTCCCTCCCTTCTCTGCCATCTCCACTGCCTCGGTTCTGTTTCCTTCTCTGCTGCTTCACTCTGTTCTGCAGCACTGGGCTTCCTTCTATGCTGTCTTCAGTCTTCATTCTCCGCTCTGTGCCTGTGTATGCAAATTAACCACCATATTTGTTGGGTTAATTTGCATATTGCTCTGATTGGCTGGTGGGTGTAGTGGAATGACGCCAATTTGCATGTTACTCTTTTATAGGTGTAGATAGTACTTAAATGTATATTCATTATGTATGTATGTTTGTATTATGTGTGTGTGCCACATATTCATTTATCTACTTCCATATTCTATTTATCTCAGGGTTCCTCAGGGATGAATAAGTATGTAAATTCCCTAGCATAGGGTCTAGCACACAGTAGACATGCAATAAGTATTCTCTACCATTACTCTTGCTGCCTTTGCTTTATGACAATGGGAGTTGAGGACAAGCCTGGTGCTCCATAGTGTTCCATCCAGTATTGCATTTCTGAAGAACACATCTGCACTCGCAGGTCTGCTGTAATAAAACCTCTCACCTCGTCATAACATCACTGCCTAAACCAACCTGCTGATGCCCCTGCCTCTTTTACAGCAGATTCACTGTGTCCTGTACTGGTGGTGCCATGGCCACTGGCAGGGAAGAGACAGCCATCAACTTGCCAGCAAGCCCAGCAGTGCCTTACATTGAGCATGTGAAATACAGTTACTCATTTGGATTTACTCTTTGTCATATCCTCCTTCCTCCCATCTTACATTACCTGTTAATGCACACTCCATCAGGGCAGGAGCTCTGTGTGCTATGGAGCTGGCCCAGGCTCTGGAGCTAAGTGGCATTAATCTCCCATCTGCCCATTCTCCCACTGCTCTAAGCACGCTGGCTCTGCTCATCAGCCAAAGGCAGGTCTGCTAGGCCAGTGTTTGCTTGACTGATTGCTCTCTCCCCTTCTGAGCTGTATCAGAACAAACACCCAAGAAAGAGCCCAGCTCCCTCCCCCTCCCTATGGCACACCGCCAGTCATGAAGACGTCATTGGAATGTCTACTCTTCTTTTTTAAAGTGCTGCTCCTTGTCGCCATAGATTGATCTGCCAGTTAAATATTTAGACATGATCATCCACCTTTGTCATAAAACACTGTTTGACTTTGAGCGATGAGCAAGGAGGCACTGAGGGTGTAGCTAGTCCCTGCCTGGCATACAGGGAGAAATGGAGGCAGTGACAATAGGAAAATGCCACCTGCTGGGTCAGCACATCTCTGCCAAAATTCAACCAACCCAACCAGCTTCAGCAAGTTCAGCAAACCCAACCCCCGAGCTTGGCAAGGGCTAGGAAGGGAGACCCAGTTTCTGTCCTTAGATGGGCAAATTCATGAGTTCAGCTCAATCAGACTCACTGGCCTTTTTCAGTCAGTCCCATACTGCCCCAGCCTTCCCAATTATCAATGGCTTTCATTTTAGTTAGCTCACTTAATTTACATAGTATCTCTCTGAAAGCTAAAAGTGCCAGCAACAGGGCACCAACACCCATTATCTTTCTTATTTGTCACAACAATCTCCATAAAATGGAATTGCTGTCCTAATTTACAAGCAAAGATGCCAAAGCTCATTGAGGTTAAATAAATGGCAGCCCAAGGCCACCCAGGAGGAAATGAGGGGTCTGTGATTAGAATTCAGCGATCCCAACTTCCAAGGATGTGTTCTTTTCACCAGGTTTATATAAAAGTTCACACCAACATGGACATGAGAGTAGGCTTTCATTACACGACTGAAGCTATCACTGTGTTTGTAAGATGTCTGGGGAAAAGAGGGCGCTAGGAAGAGAGAACCTAGGGAAGTCAGTCACCATCAATCCCCAACGATCAGAAATCTTTAAGCACATGGCAGGCTCAAAGGAAGAATGGTATGTAAAAAAGGAAGGTGCCTATCTCACCGCGATCCTGAATCTTTCTCACGGTGGGAGAATTGGGTCTCTTGGAAAAAAACGGTGTTGATATGATTACTGGCATACAAGGCCCTTCACAACTTCATCTGCAACCTACTTCTCCTCTACCGTTTCCCTTCACCTGGAGCCACAATGAAATAACCTAGTGGTTCTCGACCTTCTGGCCCTTTAAATACAGTGCCTCATGTTGTGGTGACCCCCAACCATAAAATTATTTTCGTTGCTACTTCGTAACTGTAATGTTGCTACTGTTATGAATCGTAATGGAAATATCTGATATGCAGGATGGTCTTAGGTGACCCCTGTGAAAGGGTCGTTTGACTCCCACATGGGTCGCGACCCACAGGTTGAGAACCACTGAAATAAATGCAGCTGGGTGACAGGTTTCTCAGGCAGTTTCAGATCTCCATGAGTTCAAGTGCTTCATTTTGCCTGAATCTGCCTTCTTCCCCTCTAAACTCATATTTGATCACCTCAGCCCATAATCACCTTTATTCCCCTGTAACTTCTGCAGAGGCTCAAGATCTTTCCTGGGAATTGTAACTTGCTTCCTGATCACAATTGGAGGTCAAAGGCCAAAGAGACCAAACTACTCAGGTCCTGCTTCAACATTTAGACTACTAGTGGCCTGGTGAGTGAAGATCATGCACATTAAAATGGAATTAATTAGAGGAAATGTTTTAATATTACTATTTTCCCTTTCTCTATAATAGAAGTGTCCTCCCCTGCAGGCCTGGTTCCCCCCCAACTGCCTTCCTCTGCCAGCCTAGTTCCCTCCCCCAACTCTCCCGCTCTGCCAGCCTGGTCCCTCCAAATGTCCTCCCCTGCAGAGAGGAAAGGAGAGGGAGAGAGAGATAGAAACATCAATGATGAGAGGGAATCATTGATTGGCTGCCTCCTGTACACTCCACACTGGGAATCAAGCCCATAACCCGGGCATGTACCCTGACTAGGAATCAAATTATGACCTCCTGGTTCACAGGTCAATGCTCAACTAGAGTCACACCAACCAGACTGTTCTTATCTACCTATATTGCCTCTCAGAAGGATTATCCAGATTGTACCAGTTTCAAAAATGGACCAAGAGCAACACTTAAGTAATCCAAACTAGGCCCAATCTGGTTGGATCAAGTACCCTTTTCATAACAGCTAAGTCAGAGGGACCCTTCAAGGAATGTAACAAATCTGTTTCCCATTGTATTCAATGATATCCAAGAGCCAAAAAGGAGGTTCACCTACCATACTCCTGGAACAAAACATGCTCCTTCTCCTTGCTTCAGTTCAGCTCATGGAGGAGTCATCCCTTCTGCCACTGAGCTGCCTCTCTACCTCATGACAGTTCCTCTGCGATTAGTCAAAGCCCAACATTCATTGAACCATATTTCACAATGGAGCAGGATATAAAATGACGTATATTAGAATACTTTTTAATGCTGCTATTGGATGGGTGAGTTATTAGGTCAGAACAAAGAGGAATTACTGACTTAAGTAACTACAAAGTCCAAGGATGGAACTTGCTCAGGCTTAGCTGGATCCAGAGTTCAAGATTATTATCAGGTGCATGTTTGTGTGTGCATGTGTGTCTCTCTCCCCCCAGTCCTGCCATCTCTCAGCTCTGCTGCTCTCCAAGTGTTGATTTCAACTTCTCTCCTACTCAGATAATCTTCTTTCATGGGGCAGATAGGAGCCTCTGATGGCTCCACACTTACACAGCGTCTACTGGTGACAGGCAAGAAGGAGGAACATTTCCCTCTCCCAATCCATACATCACCACATTCCTTGGACCAATTGATGCATCCATGGTGGGGATGAAGATACTGTAATTAGCAGCCTCCACCACAATCACAAAAAAAATAAAAGAGAGGCAGTTTCCCAAAAGAAATGGCAGTGGCATGCTAGAGGAAAAAAAAGAGATAAATATAAACACAATAGATCTCCACATACAAAGACAGCCTAGCCATTGTTACTTCATGATATTGGTTTGGGGGTGGGGGGGAGGGAATAGGAGACTCAGAATTTTCTACACAATGTTTATTTTATAGGTTCAAGAAACAGGGAATAGGAAGTCAAATTTCAGCTTCTTCTCCTAACTCATATTTCCCAACAGATAATTTCAGAGAAGGCCTGCCTTTGGAGTCATCAGAACTTGCCAAGTCACTGATAAAATGCTATGATCTTCCACTTGGCTATTGTCCTTCCTTAGTCAGGAACCCTGACTAAGTGATATCCTTGTGATATCCTTCTTTAGTCAGGAACCCTGAAGGAGAGGGATGATGAAGAAGAGGATTCAGAGACAACAGTCCATTCAAATCCCTGACATTCCTCAATCCTCAGTAGTGCCCCGCCACCTAGGGGCAACCCACCCACTTCTTCCTGAACCTGAACTTGTAAAGGTCAAAGGGAAGAAATCAAGGAGGAAGACTGGAGAACAGATAGAAGCACAATGTGCCATCAGAGAGGTTGGCACCTGCTCCCATCTGGGAGGCCGACTTCAAAAGGTGCTGAACAGAGCAGTAAAGCCCATGCCACCACACCCACCTCCATAGCTCTGCGGAAAGTTCTGTGTTGGGAGAGTCTTGCAGGCCATAGCTGGTGAGGTTAGTGATCATGGACAACAGTGTTAGACTACTCAGGAACAAGTATCCGTTCTTTCCCTTATCAGGCGAGTGACCTTAGGCAAGTTACTCAGTACCTGTGATCCTGTTTCCTTATCTGCAAAACAGGAATGTTGGTTGTTACCTATCTCACAAAGTTGTCCTGGAGAGAAAATGAGATAATGTCTTTAAATTCTTAGAATGAAATAGAACCAGAGGCATGGAGGTATGGAACTGATTGACAAATCTCAGAGGGAGGAGGGACTGGAGGCAGGAGGAGATTAACCAAATAATTTATATGCATCTATGCATTACCCACGGACACAGACAATAGGGTGGTGAAGCCCTGGAGCCAGGCAGGAACCAGTTAGAGGGGGGCCATAGGGGATAAAAAGGGGATCCTCTGTAATACTCTCAACAATAAAGATAAAAAGTGCAATATCCCTGAAGTCCAATAAAGTAAAAGACAAGAAATGATGCTTAGCGTGGTGCCTGAGATACAGTAAGCACTTAAAAAGTGTTTAGAGGTGTTGCCATTAGCATCCAGGTATATGTTGAGTCTACAAACTAAAGAAAAGTGTCTCAATTGCACATGCACTGTTTTCTAAGTATGCTGTGGTATGTTAAGGAATTAACTACACACTTATTGAAAACTGTTACTGAAGATAACAGTTCTAGTATAGCTACTCCCGTGTTGAGTTCCCATGTTTTATCAAAGACTGCAAACTCAGTAAAGGTTGAGAGGCACTGATCCACATCACAGTGTTGTCTTTACAGTGACCTGGATCCCACGGAAGTTATAACTCAGACGCAAAGTTCAGTACTTGATCTCTGGCACTTTCAAAGAATGGTATTCTTTCTCTATTGCCCTTTGCTGCTGTTGCTTACAAAGAAATTAGGTGGGATTCATGGCATCAGCAAGCATTAAATATCCCCATCTGTCCTGCTTACCCTAGGAGTTTTGCTCACCTGGACTTTTCTCTCCTGCCCATGATGGATGGCCAAGAGCCACACTGGCAGATTGACTTCCAATCCAGAAATAGCTCTGCCATTTAGATGCCATGGGGATAACATTAATACCAGACACAAAGGCTAAATAAAAAGCCTTTAGCAACTGAATGGCCCTTAGATTTCAGAGTTATTGATCCAGTGGAGCCTGCTAAGTTATTATGGCTACAGTTCTGCCCAGAGAAATCTGTGATGCTGAGAAAAGTTAGCAGAAGTCACAGTCACCTTTAACTACCAAGTACAGCCAAAGGACTGTGGGGCAGCTAGTGCCCCACCCCTACTGCTGTGTTCCGAGGCTGCATTTGCTCCTCCACATTCAGAGCTGGATTGGGAACCGCTCAGTTTCCCCAGACCAACAGGAGCTCAAAATTTACAGCACGTCTAACCTTCCTTAGTAATCTCACAAAAATTCTCCAAAATTGGGTAAATATCATTACACATCTGCATAATAATATAGAAATTCAGGTCAAGTGATTTGCTCAAGATTAAGCAGTAAGTGACTGACAGAACTGGGACAAGAACAGCAGTCTCCCCCCAGATATGGAAGACCCCCCCCCCAGCTTGTCTCCTGGACCCTGCATCCATTCCTTTGCATCATCTCCAAAGCCCAACCCTCCTCACACACACACACACACACACACACACAGGATAGAGGACACAGACTCCACCTGCCATGGAGAGTGGCCTTCACCTAGAATTATTCATGCCTCTTTCCCTGAATAATCCTCTACACTCCAGGTAGGAGCTAAGTTCATCGTGCCATCTCAGGCAGGGCAGAGTAAAAGGCTTGGGGTGAACACCAGCAAGCACTGCCTGGGGCAGAAGGGCTGAATCTGCATGGTCCTCCCTTCCCTCTGCCTTTTGCACAGAGGCCTGATGGGACTGGTTGCCATTAACACAGGTGGGATTGGGTATCAGCAAAGGCACCCACCCTGAGGCTCTTCTTTTAGGGGGCAAACATGACAGTGGTCTTCAAAGTAAGACAACAACTTGGAGTTTGGGTGCCCAGTGCTCTCAGCTATTTCCAGGAGCAGCTGGGACAGCTGGCTGCCCAGCCCCCAGAGGACATGGAGGCTGAGGAAGCTGAGTGGCCACGGCTCCTCCTGTCCGATGGGGGAAGAGAGAGCCTGGCCCTGCTAGCTTGTTACCAAGCTCCCTGAAGACACCTTGGGGACATTCAGGAGGCAGTACTGCTTGCTCTCCGCATTTGGACTGTTGGGTGCTGCCTATTGTGGGCGTAGCACAAGGGAGAAAGAGGAGATACAGGGTTTACTCAGGCTCCAGAGAGCTTCTCTGTCTCTCCTCTCCAGGAGCTGTTCTCCAATCAGTTGTGTCCTACACCAAGCAATTCATCATCAAGGCAATGTAAAAGAACGACCATGGGCAAAACGCAAAGGAGTGGTGACTCCTCACAACCATTCTCCTTTCTCTGGGAGGCGTCCGAAGACATGGTGATTTGACCCTGCACCCTGGTCATGGCTGATGGACCCACAGGTAGATCCCTGAGTGAATCCAGGCCAATCACATTTCCTTCCAACTGGGAAATTGTCTTATGGGGCAGTCAGGTCCTGAGCTGGGAAATGGGCACTAAATTGGGCAATAGCCATGACTGGGGAAGAGACCTGAGGCCTCTTACTGTGGGGTCTCCAGACAACCCCCAGCTTTTCCACTTTCTCAGTTTTGGTGTTTAACATGTTTCTTTGAGCCGTGAGATTCCCCAGTATTCCTCAAAAAACAAATTTCCCTTTTGCTTAAGCCAGCCAAAATTGATTTCTGTTACTTGAAAACAAACAAACAAATCTCTTAATTAGTGGAATGAAACAGCTCTTTTCAAACTTCTCTGTATTGTTCTCATATGCAAACTAGTCTCAAAAAAGAAAAATTGGTTCCTTTCATACATTTCTAAAACAAACATTTTAAAAGAAATGATCAAAGACCTTTTTTCAATTAGCAAAGAGCCATGATTTTTCATCATTTCCATTAACGTAAAATATGTTGGAAAGAAAGAGAAGAGCTGTCTGGGAATGGCTGAGTATTTGAGTATCAGCTCAAATACTCAGCCTTTAAGGGATGTTTCCCTCTGTTTGCAGTAAAAGTGCTCAGGGTCACAAGGATCTTGATTTAAATCCAAGCATCTCCCACCTCCCTTGACCTTTGGGAAGTCGTGTGGGGCATGTGCTCAGTTGCCACCTCTCAGCTCTAAGGTTCTGAGCGTCCCCACTGGCTGGCTACAGCACACTCTGTATTTGTGTCTGCATGCATGCAACATGCCTGATATTGTCCCCTGGTAGTTAGGAATGGGTGCTATCAGTCACTGTTCACATTTGAATCCTGGCTCAACAAGAACCTTGAATAAGACACTTAAACTCTCAGAGACTCAGTATCCTCACCTTTAAAAGGAGTAGCCCTGCTGGTGTGGTTCAGTGGCTGAGCGTCAACCTATGAACCAGAAAGTCGCTGTTTAATTCCCAGTCAGGGTACATGCCCAGGTTTAGGGCTTGATCCCCAGTAGAGGGTGTGCAGGAGGCAATGATGATCTCTCTCATCATTGACGTTTCTCTCTCTCTCTCTCTCTCTCTCTCTCTCTCTCTCTCTCTCTCTCTCTCTCCTCTCCCTTCCTCTCTGAAATCAATAAAAAATATTTTTTAATAAATAATAAATAAAAGAAGGGGTAATAGCTACCAACTCTGGGCTTGTTGTGATAATTAAGTAAGATTAAAAATGGGAAGCACTTAGAAAAGAACCTGCAATAAGTGAGTACTCAGAAAGTTTGGCTGCTGTTGCTATTCTTCTTCTCTATTCTAGCACCACTCTAAATGAGATAGCCAGCTAGGGAGAAAGGGGGATGGGAAAGGCATTCTAGAAGCCAAACTTCGAGAAATTTTTTTTTTTTGGAAAATGGTTTATTTTTGTGAAGGAGCTGCTATTACCCTCTAGAACTAATTGGAGAAGTGATGAAACACTTACCACTTTGCCTCCTCTGATACATCCTAAGTAGGGTTATTAGATGGATCAGCAGGAGAAGAGTTAGAAGTGATTTTCTGAAAAACTACCCACCAGGCTAAGGGCATTTTTGACACTTGAACCACCCGAAGAAAGTTAAGTGTTCTCCTTGTAGCTGAGTAGGGAGACCACGATGAGGTGAAAGTGGTAATTAGTGGCCTAAGAGGATGGGATGAAAAGGTACTTAATTTGAAGGCAGACATTTTTACTTCTCTTAAGACTTCTCTATATTGTTTTCCCCTGTTTTAGCTCATAATTGAGAACTAGTAGTTCTAGTGACACAAGCTATGTTTTCCTAGGAAAATGCACATTGCTCTTTCATTCTGTTCATTCACGTGCTGGTTAATGGCAACTCTTTGGAGCAAGCCACACCACCCACCTGGTGAAGGCTGATACTTCCCATATTCTATTATTTATTTCACTTCATGCCCATTTCACTTCATTAGTTATTTAATACAAATAACGCTTCACTTTGTACTAGTAGAACAGTAACTCTGAGAGCTATGAGAGCATTCCATGTGCTGAACATGGTGGAAAGCATTTTTTCAAGCGTAAATCCTTTCATCTTTATAACAACCTATTATTATTGCTGTCCTGTTTTTTCCAGGCAAGGAAACGAAGGCTTGGAGAGTGTCACTAATTTATCAGCAGGATGGTGGGAGCTGGCTTTGAACTGGACTCTTGCGTGACCTGATGCCAGTGTTGACCCAGAATGAGCCCCAAGCCCGGATCTGTGGGGACCCTTATCCTCAGCTCCTCTGTGCCTTTTCAGCCCCAGCCAGGACATCGTCTGCATACTCTGGATATTCAACATGCTATTCTTCAAGATGGCCAATGAAGCCGTTTTCAAAGCCGGAACGTTTTCAGAGTGTTTTGTGCATTGCTCATTCTGTTGCTCAGAGGACCTTGCAGGACCCCGGGCGGAGCCTGGGCAGTGACTGTGCACAGTCGGGGTACTTAGCGAGAAGCCCAGAGCTTCCACAGCCATCGATCCCGTGAAGAGGCCCCAGGGGGTGTGCACACCATTTACTTCACTCATCCAGCGGCTGCAGCCATAGCCAATCAGAGATCAGAAGCGACGTGGGCCCTGAGGAAAAGAGCTGAGACCTGTCTTCACAGTTACCAGAAACCTTCCAAGGAGGAATGTGGAAGCAGGAGGTTTATTACGCTTTAAAGCTAAGACCATAGCAATAACAATGCTAATAATGCCAGTCTGATGCTCAGGCCCAAGCATTTAGCAGCGTCTCCCACTTGAGACCCATCCCTTCATTTGCTATTTTCTCTTAAACTTGCCCGTGATTATGTCCCCTGTTGCCTCTATGCCTGAACTAGTTTTATGTGGCCTTCAACCAAGGAAGCATGCTTTATTATCCTAACGGCATACACATTTACATAGAAAATTGGGAAATCAGGAGGAAGCATGCCAGTTGTACCCTGACAGCTGGCATGGGCGCTGTTGGTGGGCATCGGTGTGGGCTCTGAGCCTCAGCGAGCCTCGGCAGAAGCTAACCTGTCAGTCTGGCTGCCTCGTGCTGAGCACAGACACATTGGAGAGCTGGCTGCATGGAGGCAGAGGGAGTGACCCGGGTCCTGAGATGCTCCAAGGAGGGGCTTCGTGTCAGAGACCTCATTCCTTCATGGTCCTGAATGTGGACTCCCTGAGCAGAATTGTACCTCGTGGGTGGGATGGAGAGGCAGGTTTCTAAACCTTCTCACCTGTCTGGCAAAAATTCTTTGGTCTACAGGCCAAGGGCCAAATGTCAAGTGCAGCTGAGGCGATTAGCCATGTGACCCACTAGAACTCTCAGAGCAAGGAATTGAAGCTGAACAAAACTTTCCAGCTCTTTCTCCACCCATTATGCAAAGAGAAATGAGCTAAGTGGTGCCGCCCTGAAAATGTAACTGAGCCAGGAAGCAGGACTAAGTGGATCTGCACGCATAGGCTCACAGGACACTGGGGTTCAGAGTTGGGATCTCTCCAGGGTCCTGAAAAGCCACCATTTGCAAACAGCCTGCCCTGAAGCAGAAGCAAAGCATCAAACCGGTGAGGTGCAATGGCAGGTTAATGGCAGAGCTCTCCCCAGCACCCCAACACACATATGCCCACTCACTCCTGTCCTCTCCCCCTAGGGCCTCTTGCTAATGAGAACAGACTTCTAAGGCTACTCCTGGGAGAGAGCTACTCAACTGTCAACCCAGCTTCTGCCCCAGGTTCTCACGGGGGCCTCCAGTTACCAGGGCCACGAGAGTTAGACTTACTTAATGTACAAGAAGTCCAGTGACGACCCAATTCTGTGCAGAATTCCTGGGGTACAAAGAAAGGCAAGTCTGACCCCTGAGGAGCTCACAGCCAGTGCAGCCAGCCAGTGGGGACTCAGTTACCTGCATGAATAACCTCCATACGGGCCACAGGTGACTTGTCCACCCAAGCAGTTCACACCTTCCCAGGAAGCTAAAGTTGTAGGTCCCCATCCACAAAGAAACAGACGTGATGCCCTATTCAGTGTGGCTTAGTTGGTTGGGTGCCATTTGGCTCACCAAAGGGTTGCTGGTTCAATTCCCAGTCAGGGCATATGCCTGAGTTGAGGTTCAATCCCCAGGGGCATGCAGGATGCAACTGGTGGATGTTTCTCACATCTATGTTTCTCTCTCTTCCTCTTCCTTCCTCTCCTTTCATCTCCTTTCCTTTCTATCTAAAAATCAATAAGAACCTTTTAAAGTAGTGGCTAGCTTGAGAGTAAAAGAGAGAGAGAGACCTGGTGTAAATCGTTTCAATCACTTTGAACTAATCTATATGGATGAACCTCTATCAGCATCGAAACATGACTGCATGAAATGATTACTGGTCCCCACATGATTCTCCTCATTTCTCAGAAAGGAAACAATGGGTCAGCCCTGAACCATCTCTGTTTACTCCCACCCCCATCTCACAAACTACATGCCCAAAAGGACCCTCCCTCTGCCGGCTCCTGAGTCATCCCCAGATGTTGAGCACATGAGATTGCCCTGGAGAAGAAAGCTGTAGCTTTGCCAAGAATGGAAAGAAAGGGATGGTTGATGTTCTCTGTGTATATTCCCCTGGGATGGGCATGTGTCTGGAGCCTTCCTCAGGGCAGAGGTGGCAGGTAAAGCATGGTGTCACAAAGGGCAGGGGATCCACAGATTGACAGACAGGCCACCACAGTCAGAAGGCGGACCCTCCTCTCTCAGCTTCCAGCCAACCAGGCCCAGACCCCTGGCTCCCTGACTGGAAACCTCATACATTCAAAGTAGACTTGTCATGCCACCTGGGTCACCCACCTGCCACAGCCTTCTTCTGAATTAGGTCACTTAGTTTCATGCCCCGTGACCCACTTCACAGGAGCTCTGCTCTGCATGAGCACATCAGGGACCACTCTCTTGAGGAGAGAGGGTGTTCATTTTACTGCCGCAGCAAACCTGGGAGATGTGGGCCTTTAGGTAGGTTATTATCCTCATCTGGATGAAGAGGAAATTGCGGCAAAAGAAGGTAAAAATAATTTTAAAATAAACAGAAGCAACTTCACAGTTTCGGGACTGGAAACCAGGTCTCCAAACCCCTTGCCCTTTGTGCTTCCATAGTGGCCACGCATGGCTTCTCACTGTGATGGTCGTTCACTCCTTTCCCCTCCCGCCTTTTGCTCAACTTCAGAGATGGCTGCAGAGGTGAGCATGTGTCCCATGCCAGTGCCCAGTTATTCATGAAGACCTCATGACCTGTTTGAGCTTTCATGTGAATGTGCAGGCACACTGTGGGGTACATGTATGTGAAGCATATGAGCAGGACAGACACCAGCATTAGATATAGGACCCTGAGGAAATCCCAGCACCCTGAGGGCAGGACGGTCCTGCCCTGAAAATAGCTCCCAAACAAGTGTAGGCCTCATGGTCAGCAGGGAAATGGGGAGGGGCCTGGAGCACAGTGGGTGGGGAAGAGGGGGAGGGGCCTGGAGCAGAGAAGGTGGGGGAGGAAGGGGAGGGACCTGGAGCAGGGCAGATGGGGGAGGAGGGAGAGGGGTCTGGAGCAGAGCAGGTGGGGAGGAAGCAAGCAGTCAGGGGTCCAAGGCAGGCCCTGCCTCTTGACCCAGAAGGGCCTCCCCTCTCTCTGGGGTGATTTCCGGAAATATTTGGCTTAGAGCCTCCTCTTTGGTTTTAGCATCTTATTCCCAAATCCTTAACTGGTCAGAGCTTACCAAGTGCGTGGCTCCAGGAGAGTAAAGATGGATGTCATTATGTGGGGACAAAGGGGCAAGGACAGGAGAAGGGGATGGAGACAGTCCTCATGGTGGCAATTGGCTGAGAGTACATCCTGGAGCTGAGGTGAACCAGGTTGGACGGTCATTTTACCTGACCCTCAGGGTCAGGGCCTGGGACAGGACTGCTGTCTCCTCCCAGGAAGGAGGAGCTGGAGCCCAGGCAGGACTCCCAGGCTGGAGAACCAGGACATCCATAGAGAGACCAGGTGGAGATTCAGCCCCAGCAGAACGAACCTGGTCAATGGTGGCATAGGAGCTGGGTCACAGAGAACAGGAAAGTTCCTCCCAGGCCCACAGGACAGGAAGTCGCATCAGGCTGCCAGGTTTAAAGCACTAACCCTCTGGCTCAGGCTCCTTTGGTTTTGGTGAGCAGCCCCAGCCAACGCTTTCCTGACCCATGTCCCTTTGACCTTCCCAGGGCCCAGGAGCCGGTTCTCCTATACAACACAGCCTCCTGCCTCCCTGCTGAGGTCTCTCTGGCTGCGGGAGCCTGTGCTGCTCCTTCTGAGGCGGGTGCAAGTGTTACATTTTCTGAGTGACCCTCATCGGAAGGAAAAACACCCCACTTTGCCCTCAGGGATACAATTCCAAGGCCTGTTCCCATGCCTCTCAGAAGGTTCCAGGTCATCACTGTGAGCCTCGGTTGCCCACAGTGGTTACCCACTTATGAACCCACTCTTTGCCATCCACTCCCCTCACTGTGCATCCTGGGACCACATCCCAAATAAACTACTTACATTAAAAAACTTGCCTCAGAGTTGGTTTGGGGGGGACTCCAAACTAAGACACCGGTTATGGACTGAATTGTGTGTCCCCAAAAGATACATTGAAGCCCAACCCTCAGCACTTCAGAATGTGCCTGTTTGAAAATAGAACCAGTGTAGGTGTAATTAGTTAAGATTAGGTCATACAGGATCGGGTGGCGCTTGGTCCAATATGCTTGGTGTCCTTATAAGAAGAGGAGAGAGGCACAATGGGTGGAAACAGTCGTGTGAGGACAGAAGAGAGATTGGAGTCGTGTACCTATAAGCCAGCTAGTGCCAAGAAATACCCACAGACACCAGAAGCTAGGAGAGGCCAGGAAACATTCTTCCCACATGGTTTAAAGGGAGCATGGTCCTGCCCATACTTTGAAACTATGAAATAATTAATACATTTCTGTTGGTTAAGCCACCCAGGTTGTGGGCCTTTGTTACAGCAGCTAATACAGCACCTGATGACAGAGTCAGGGCTCTTCCTGTGAAGCTCAGGGGTATGTGGTCCCCTGAGAGCCACCTCCAGGTCAGCAGCCTCCTCACTCAGCATGAGGACAGAGCTGCTGGGCCTGCACCAGTTCTGAGATGCAAACCTGTGGGCGTGGGGGGCTCTGAGCGTCTGCACCCCTCCCCGCTCCCACCTCCATCCCCTTAAACCTAATGTTACAATCCCTTACTGATATTAAAAACTGACAAGGAATTGTGCCACCGGCACTAGCATTTTAATATTGAAAGGTTGTGAAATCTAATAAGAGCTACAAGGAGGTTGATGGGGGTGGCGTTATTTTTTTTTCCCCTTTAGAGCTTCAATAGAACTGGGATTCAATAAGCAAATGTGACAGAATGTGTAATTTCCCTTTGATCCTCAGCAGCCAGGCACTTCCTATTTAATAACCTTAAACCAGTGCCGCCCTCCCCGGAGCACCCCATCCCCGAGCATCTCTCCTCTCCATCTTATCAGAACAATCCTTCATTTGAGCGCAGCTCAGACTGGCACTTTGGTGGCACCTTATCGCCGCTTGAAGACACAAAGGGAACATGCTGAAATATTATTTCTCCCCTTTGTGGAAAGGTGTTGATGAGATCTTCCTGCCATCACCTTGCTGTGCCTACAGGAGATCCCTGATCCCAGCCTTCTCTGGTCAAATCCCAGTTCTGAAACCTGTCCATAAAAGAGGGTGTTCCTGGCCCACGCCCTGCCCAGGCGAGGGAAGGCCGAGATAGAAAATTCCCAGCTAGACTGTGACAAGCCATGAGAGGAACCCACACCTGACCTGGGAGGCTACACATGTGACAATGCCAGCAAGCACTCCCACTGAAGCAGGAGAGGGCAGTGGAGAACTCCGGAGAGGAGTCTGGGCTGGCTGACAAGCATAGAGCAAGTGACACGGCAGGGAGGTAGCCTATAGCCATCTGCAGCCACCACCGCAGCCTCTTGAGTGGGGTCCCCAGCTCAGGAGAGCTGAGAAGGGGAGCTTTCCAATGAGATCCTGAGTCCCTGTTTCCGTTTCTGGAGTATGCTGGCGAGAGCTGTGCTGGTCCTCCAAACAGAGATTGGAAACCTAGGTCGTTAACCCTCTGTCATGGGCTGAACTGTGTCCCTCCAAATTCGTGTATTGAAATCCACACTCCCAAGGTGACTGCATTTGGAGACAGGGCGTGTGAGGAGATAACTAAATGAAATGAGGTCCACTGTGGTCTAACAACCCAATATAACTGTGTTCTTATGAGAAGAGGCAGGGACACCAAGGACGCCCTCACAGACTAAAGGTCATGCGAGGACACAGTGAGAAGGCAGCCACTTGCAAGCCACAAAGAGAGACCTCAGGAAAAATCTAACCTTAGCCTTGGACTTCTAGCCTCCAGAATGGTGAGAAAATAAAATTCTGCTGTTTAAGCCAACCAGTGTGTGGTACTTCGTGATGGTACCCCAGTAAACTACAACACCATCCTTCATTCTTACTCAGGTCCCCTCACTGAAGACCCGAGAGGATAAGTTACTCGTCCAAGGTCACGCAGCTTACTCGTGGTAGAACCAGAACTGAAACGCAGACCCCATCCTCAGTTCCATGCTAATTCTGCTATACCCGCTTCCCCACAGGAGAACAAAGGACTTGCATCCAAACGTCAGCACTGCCCATTGAATGTGAACACACACACTCAAAAGCATCTCAATTGTTAGTAAAGAAGTAAGAATTCCCTAATCGCCCCTGCTCTCAGGCAGGAATGACAGTGCTGCTTCATCTCCTGCTGTACAAACCACAGTTGTGAGGACTTGGTATTTACTCGCATACACGGTGAGGACTTGGTATTTACTCGCATACACGGTAATCTCCCCTGGAATGGCAGCCAGACTCGGAGGGTCAGCTGACCGATAACATTTGCAGTTGCTATGTTACTTTCAGCTCCTCGTGTGATGTCATTTGTTACTTGGGTTTCTACAACTCTCTGCAAAGTTAAAAGAGGCAGATAGGGAACCACACTGGCTTGGGGTGGGCACAACCGGATTCCCAGCCAATTACACCTTGGCCTCATGAGTGTCTGAGCAGGGTCCCCAGGTCTGATGGGCAGCACACTGTCCCCCTTCCTCCCCCCACCTCCCACTTTCCTACTGGATTCTCTCTCCAGGGCCACAAGGAAAAGGGTGCCACAGGATGGGGAGGCTGTCCCAGGTAGGTGTTACTGGGAGACAGACCAGAGGCACTCCTGAAGGACCATCCAATGTTTCACATCAGTGACCGGAATGCAGAGAACACGTGGTCATAGATAACAGTGCTGAGTTGGAGCCCGAAGAGCTAGATTTGAATGCAGGCTCTACTAAGAATAACTGTTTGCCATGGGGAGCTGTTTAGGCCTCTCAGATCTCTAATGCTCTCACCTAGAATGAGGATACGGGATGATATAATGCACAACTGAGCCTTTAGCAGGGCCGAGTGCATGCCAGGTTCAGCATAAATAGTATTTTCCCCTTATTAGTCCTGCCTTCTGGTGTGCCTTGGATGCGGGGTCTGCCTTCAGCTCTCGGTGGCTAGGAATGAAAAGCTAGGAAGGCCTCTGACATGCAAAGGCAAGAGAGAGAACTACAGAACAGAAGTGAAGCAGAGAGGCAACACCAGGCCACATCCTGGAAGGCCCAGGGTATGGGGCAGACCCTGGACACTCGGCTTTGCCCCTTCCATCAAGTCACGGAAGGAGTTTTCAAGTAAGAGAACTACTGTTGGCAAACACAGGGATAAGCCAAGTGTGGGAACTTATGAAAAGGGGGCAAGGTCAGGGCTGGGAGGGGCAGGGGCAGGGACAGGGGCATGCTGAGTTCTCCTCCTTGGCCTCTCTAACTCCAAATCAGCTACAATCTCAGTAGAGCCCTCCTCTGGCCATGTTTCCTCATCCACTTCTTCTGCAAGCAGACCTGAGAAGTAGGGTGGTGGGGGGATTGAGGACAGGGCTGGGGTTGGCATGGCAAACCTCCCAGATCCCCCACGCCACACCTGATGAAACCATATTTACACCAATAACATGGACTTGCCCGCAGACAACAAACCGGCTCTGTGCAGCCCTGATAGCGTGGATTACACAGAGCTTTCCTGAGGGAATCTCATTTATCCGCATTCTCGGCAGAGCCTGCAGGGTGTCTGCCAGTACGTGTGCCTGTCACAACATTTGTGAACAGTTTCCAGGGAAAGACCCCCCCGCTTCAAGAAAAGTGATTTGTTGTTTATGAAGTAATTTAAAATACTTCAGTGTAAACAAGGTGGGATGTGTGCAAAACTGTCACTTCAGAGGTGGTTAGCATTAAAGGTGCTCTGAGGTTAGCACTCCAGGGAATTCTACTAACCAGGACCCAGCCCCTCCAGAGATGATCATTAGCACTTAAAATATTAGTGTCAAAAATCTAAGTCAGTTTGTCACATGAAGACTGGGAGAAAGTGGACGAGCCTAACCATCAGCATCAGTGCCTGTGCCTTGAACAATGGCTTGGGGACGAGGAAACAGCCGCTGTAGTCCAGGTGACCAGAGCAGGCCTCAGGGTGGGCATGCAGCCAATGAAGCCCGCTATCTAACCCATAGCTGGGCAGAACGCTGCATAACAAAGTCATGCTCCTTTGTCTATATTTTCCATCAGGATCCTATTTCTGGGCACACCTCCCTCCTTTAAGGCTTCTGCCAGCACTGACCGTGGGAGAGGGACTCTGACTACACCCAGATGTTCAGGTCCACGTGGTGGCAAGACCTGAGGAGCTAGAGATGCAGTAGGGTGTGGTCATCAGGGACAAGCCCGGGAATCAGACTGGCTGCTTTAAATCCCACCCCCACTGTGTCTGTGCCTTGGGCTTACTGCTTAACCTTGCTGTGCCTCGGTTAGTACAGGTAAAGGGCTTGGAACTGTGCTCAGCAAACAGTAGATGCATTATTATTATCACCCCACAGAGGAGAGTTGAGCACCAGCCCATCGGAGCACCAACACATCAGGTTTTACTATGATAACAATAACTACCTTTTAATGAGAACCTTCATCACCACAAGCACACTCTACTAGCTGCTTTGTCACACTCTAGCTCCTTGAATCCTCACAACAACGTTTTGGGGTAGCTATTCTCATCCCCATGTTACATTCGCAGGGATGATAAAGGTGAGGCTTGGAAAGGTTAAGTAACTCGCTCCCTGCCGCGTAGCTTAAAGCAGGTGACCCAGAGCCCACCTTTCCCCCAGGAATGCCACGCTGCTTTCTGGAAGCTGTCTGGGTCGCCTTGCTGGTTTTTCTACCAGGGAGGGAACTCATACCACCTCAGCAATTCCACATCTCGCTTTGCATTCATAAAGGAGCATTTGGATTTATGCCTCAGCCTCTTAGGACTTGGATTGGGATAGTAGTTCATGGCCTTGGCTGCAAATTAGATTCACCTTTAAAAATCTCAATGCTAAAACCACACTCTGGACCAATTAAATCCAAATCTTCGACCCAAGCATCTGAGTTTTCTACAGCTCCCCAGGCAATGACAATGCTCCTCTAGGTCATGGACCACTGGATTAGGGTGAAGCAGCAAGTCTGCATCTAACAGACCCCAGAAAGTTAATCACCTGCTCCTCCAACATGCGGGCTCTGAGTCCAGTTGCCATGGATAGGTGCACAGGGTTGACAACTGTGTCACCCTCCTGATTCTCAGAGTGGAAAACTGGGGGTGAACACTAGGCTCAAAACACTAGGTCTCTGCCCTCCTCTTCGCAGAGAATAGAATGATCCCTGGGAGCCCAGACTTCCCCTTCCCAGCCTCACAGCCTCCCCAGCGCCAGCACCAAGTGCTACCCCTCCAGGCAGCTCAAATCAGACCCCTCCCTCAGTCTCCTCAACTCAGCCTCAGACAACACATTTGAATCTGGACATTTGCTTATTATTCTCAAAATGAAGGATCAGGCTTTGCCCGGGACATAATGAGTTGAATAAAATTTTATGGGTCTCTCTGGGAAGACTGGGTGGAAGGGCTGGGGGCAGAAGGGGAAGGGGAGGGGGAGGGCAGATGGGTAAGAGCTCCTGGGTCTCTCTCCAGGGGCAGATAGAAAGGCTAAGGCAGAATCCTCAGGAGATGCAGGCAATCAGCAGCATTAGCATATAAACTGCCTCCTCCAGACATCAGTGCCTGGCAGCCAAGGGCCCATCAGGGGCAGCAGGCTCTTATCCCTGCAATAAATACTTATGGAAGCTTGCTGATGCCAAACCTCTTGGGAGACCTACAGGGAGAAGGGAGCTGCCTGGAGGGGGCAGCTCGAGATTCAAAAATGGTAAGAGAGAGAGCAATGGGCTGAGGGCAGAGGGTGGGTGGACAGCCATGGGAAGCCAGGGCAGGTTCAGGACCCATGTTATACCCATGGGGGACCTGGGCCAGGAGTGAAGCCACCAGGAGTGGAGGACCTGGGAAGGAGCCGGGCACTGTCTCACTGCCCGAAAGAAGAATCTGAGCAGGGCTCCAGGCTGGCCTTCATGTTCCCTGGCTGGACTAAACTTCAACAAGTATCTTCCTGCATGGGGCCCCCACTTCCCTTCTCTTAGAGCGTTTACTCTAAAAAAAAACTTGCCATTGTAAATTCTCTCTCTACCTCTTTGAGATCTAAGTCTTCTCCCTTGTCCCACTTACAAGCCAAGAATGTCTTTCTCAGGGGCCTGGGAGGCATCCCTTTGAAAAGTAATCATCTAAGGAGAGAGCACAGGAGCCTGCCTTCTATAAGATAAGTAACAAAGAGCAAGCACAGATGTCCTGATCACATTAGCCAACCTCCCCGCTAACATCCTCCTAGTTCATCCCAGTGCTTTAAAACTCTCCTGCCTTTTGGTTCAGCAGTGTTGAATTCAATCTCTCTACCCTAATGCAATAGTAAAATATATATATATATGGCTTCCTTGTCTGTTTAACTCTACAATTTATTTATTTTTTTTTTGACACAAAGAAATTGACTTCAAAATATAGACCAGAGACCTGGGAGCCCTAGGAATCATAGTCTGGCCAGTTGGTCTCTACAGACCACCTGTGGGAAAATGTGATTGGCCGTGGATGTTCCTTGGGTGATGTGGGTGAGTCCTGAAACGGGAGCCCTGAGGGATCATGCCACTCAAAACCTACCTTCTTACAAAGGACAAAGCTGGGTTCGGAGCCCAGACCGGCTGCCTGATTTGCAGGGCCTACTCCAAATCAAAAACGTAGGGCCCCTTGTTCAAAAAGCAGGAACGATACCGTTTCCTTTCCTTTGCCGTCTTTGTCTCGGCCTGTCTTGATGTTTCGTGTGCTATTTAATATCATGCTCCCTAGGGCACGAGGTACTCATTGGATAAACACAGATATTCCCAGTGTGTCACTGCTCCTCAGGCCCCTACTAGGAGCAGAGGCCAGCAGCTGTCACTGGGCTGGAACAGGCAGCTGAGAACCTGTCCAGGGAGGAAGGGAAGTGAGGGTGCAGCAAGACATAGGACTTTGCACGAGCCATTGCTCCCTGACCCCAGTATCCTCTCCATTTCTCATGGACTTCACTTACAAAACACAAATTCAAAGAGAAAATTGAAGAATTTCAAGAGTGGCCACAGAGCGTTAAATTCCCAGCACAGGAGTCACACACCCATGAAATCGTTGGGCAGAGACCTTTAGTCATTTGTTACTGCTCACAGAGCTGCTTGTCCACAGAGCAGAGGTTAGAAGCAGGTTTCTGACTCCCTGGACCTCTCTGCCTCCTTCCCACTGCAGTAGGCAGTGCCTCACCCAATCCACGGCAAGACCAGCCTTGCCCTGGTGCCAGGCCTGAGGAGCCCCCACTTTGACTTCCTCAAAAGTTTCCAAGTCAGCACCTGGTACCGATGACGAGCTGGGCCAGCCAGAATCAGGACCAACCCCCTCCACACTGGAGTTCTGGGACTCACACCTATGGTTGTCATATGACTGGACCCGTTCTAAGGGCCCACCATGAGGGAGGCCTGGCGAGTGGGCCCCTCCTGCTGACAGGTGTGGCAATTCTTTTACACGATGAGGTGAGATCAGAAAGCAGAATGGCACTGACTCAGGGTGGAGTCTCCCTCAAGATGAGGTCAGGACTCTGGGCTACTGGTAATCTGCCAGCATGCCTTGGGTGTGAGCTGCATGTGGGGCCTGTCCATCTCCCTTTTGCCCCAGTGAGACAGGGTGGCAGCAGGCGTTCTTTACACCGTTTTCCCCCAGGATGAGGTCAATAGGGGACCCACAACGGTTCCTTCGCCTGTGCAGGCTCCACACCATGTGTTCTCTCCCGGCCGTGTTTTTCCCCTCCTGGCTTTTTGAGAACCCTGATCCACAGCACCAACAGTCCCTGTTTCATGTGCTGATGTCTTGTTCTACGAGTCAGTCGTAAGCCATGCCAAAGCTGGGATGGGCATTGCAAGAACAGGAAGGTGGCTAGAGGCAAAATAGGGATGTCACCAGCAATAGGCTTGTCACCACATCAGAGCCTCAGCTTCAACCCCATAAAGTCCACCATGTACATCTGTCAATGTGAGAAACATTCAAGCCTCTAGAGAATTTTTGTGAGTTTTATTCGAGCCCGACAATTGCTGGGAAGCCAAATCTCAATGGACTGGGATAATGCTCCGCAGAATGGCAGTTTTGCATTTACTTTATACATTACAATCAAAAAAGCAGATACAGGGGGTTACATGAACTCCACTGATGATAGATTAGGGAGATGGGAGAAGGCAAATCCAGGAAACTTTTGGGATTGGATGAAAAGTAAAATGATAGACACATACTTTTTTCACATAGGCAGATGCAGGATAGTTAGCAGTAAACAATTAACTCAGTAATAATGAGGGGGCCCTGACTGGTTTGGCTCTGTGGATAGAGCGTCGACCAGCAGACTCAAGAGTCCTGGGTTCGATTCCGGTCAGGGGCATATGCCTTGGTTGCGGGCACATCCCCAGTAGGAGGTGTGCAGGAGGCAGCTGATCAATGTTTCTCTCTCATTGATGTTTCTAACTCTCTATCCCTCTCCTTTCCTCTCTCTAAAAAAATCAATAAAATGTATTTAAAATAATAATAATAATAATAATAATAATAATAATAATGAGGTGATTTGTGGTCTCTGCAGAGCGGTGCCTCTACTTTGAGGGGTCTGGAAAAAGGAAAATTACACTGACATTCCAATGATATGTTATCGTAGATGCAAAAAGACAACAGACAGGCTCAGGTAGAGTAAAGATTGACCTTTATCAGAGAAGATGCTGGCCTAGGACATGACTCCCCACCATAAACTGCTTTCAGTTAAAAAGCTTTAATTTCAGACCATCCTTTGTGGTTATTGTAGGTCTCTGCGTTTGCAAGGCCACCACACAGCCTTCCCTGAACTTGTCAGGTCCCTCTGCTCTTTTTAACACTAATTTCATGAGGTTGATTTAAGGTGCAGCTCGCGGATTTGCTCATGTGACTTCATTATAATCTGCTTCTCAGTCAGTTGCTACAGACCATTTTTGTCCTTGTTGAGGTTGGAGTTTTATGCAGCCAAGAGTCCGGTTGGATAAAAAACAAATACCTGATTTGTTAAGATGTTTAATGAGAGGATGAGACACTAATAATGATTAAAATAGCAAATTTTATATTGCATGTTCCATGTTCCAGCCACTGTGGATTATCTCATTTAATGTTTTCAACAACCCTATGAGGAAAGTGCTGATAAAATCTCTGCTATAGAAAAGAAAACTAAGAGAAGTTGAGTGCATCACCCAAGATCACACAATTAAGTGGTGAAGTCTAGATGTGAACCCAGACAACCTGAGCTCATAATCACCACCCTCTAGCACCTCCTCATTCCAAGGCTGATGCTCCTGGGCCCTAGATTCAATTCATCTCTCCCAACATACTCAAAACCTACTTTCCTGGCATATCTTCCTGGGCTGCTTCGGCTGAGAGACTCAGCAACATCAAAAAGATCCATTAGTTAATTACACTCCCTAAGCAGCACACCATTGGACTTTGGCTGGCATTTTATTGAGATGTTATTACCACTCCATTCCAAAACATCTTAGAACAACTGTTTTATAACACTGTAATACACGCATGGCCTGGATTTTCCAGAGTAATCGTGATTTCAATATTGTGACCTAGTTTTCACATAAACCACACAAAAGCATTGAGGACATTATAATATATTTACATCCAAAATAGATTCCCCACTCTGCTTCTTACATCCAAAGGGTTCCAAATTCCTTTGTTGGATTTTCTTTGTCAAAGGAAAGACATTAACCAAAGGACATATATGTATATATCCATAGCAAATAAACACAGAAACTAGTGTGGGTGGAGGTGGGGAGAGACTTAGGATGGGGCAGGAGCTGGGTAGAGGGGAGCAAAGGGGAGGGAAATAAATAAAATTTGTAAAAAAAATTCCCAGGGCTCTGACAACATGGTGTAGAGGGAGGAGTTTTAGCTCACTTCCTACACCAGGCTGAGTTCATTTATATCTCAACAAAGCCATTGGGCCACATGGTGCAGTCACCACAGCAGAGTCACAGCCGCTCCCAGTCACAGGCTCTGGTGTTTAATTAGCCTCCACATACCTACTCACCACCACCATCATGTTCCAATATGTGAACTTCTGAGGGTAAGACTTCTATTTTCCAGTAGCTTGATTTCCTCCCCCAGGGAACGAACAGCAGATTGTCATCAAGCACCAAACAGGTCCTTGCCTCTCCCTGTGACGTGCTGCTATGCGTGGCACTGAGCCCTGCATACACCTGGCCAGGTCACACAGTCTGGAGGCCTGATTGGTGCCAGGAACACATGTGTCCAGGCATTCTGTTGGTCCTGGAATGTACAGACTGCACACACTGTCACCCATCCAACCATCCCAAACACATGCATTTACACAGTCCTCTTCTGTGTCGTGTCCAAAAAACACAAAAATATTCTTGGCCAAGAGTCACAGAGACCAGTGGTTCCAAATGATGGATTTTCACTTGAAGGCAGGCGAAAGGCAGAGATTTGTATTTTTTTCTGTCAGTATCTGCTCTCCAGGTAACCCCTTGGGCATCGAGTCTTTCATTAGACTTTGTCACCAGCCTCCTGAATGCTTAGACACAAGGACCATTGGATATGTGGCCTGGAGTACCAGGCTCTCTCACTCACGCTCCAATAACTCATTTGTATGTTGACATATAGAAAATCACTCAGCTCTTTGCTTTTGAAGTAGCAGGGGGTTAAAATTAAAATATATCGGCACATGTCAAGATACTAAATAACAATGAAATGCTCTCTGTGCTGGAGTTAGAGGAAAAGAGAAGACAGACAGGGTGCATGTCCACCAGACAAGAGCTCCAGGCTTGAGGAAGAGAGGGTGGAAGCAGACAAATGGTCTGGGAAGACAGCAGATTGAGGTGAGCGGGGCTTTACTTGGCCACCACTGATCCATCACACAAGTTCAAGCAGGTCCATCTTTACACTCCAATTGACCTGTATGGTCGTGCCACGGAGCAAGACCAAGACAAGCTGTCAGCAGTGAGCAGTGATGAAGGCAAGACCAGAAGGTGAGCAGTGTGGTCGGAGACTCGGAGAGCAATAGCAAGATGTCCAAGCCAAGTCTGTGTGGCAGAGAGGAGTTCAAGGCATGACTGCAGTTAGACCCCAAGAGGACCAAACAAGAGATGCCAAGTCCAGTAAGGATGTAAGAGTCAACGCTGGGACAACTAAGATCAAATTGGCAGGAGGGACGCAAGGTACTGAGGATGAATGGAAAGGCAGGTCAGTAAACTCCCACAGAGTAAGTATTTTGGGAGGCAGTCTCTCTCACCTTCTCCTAAGCAACCATTGTAATGTGTTAACATGCCGCCTTTAATTTGTATATGTTCCTGGAAAATGTGTGTCGTGGTTTTGTGTACATGTGCTTTTCACTTAGGTAACTGTTATTGTACTGTAGATTTCACTCCCCTTTCCTTAACTCTTTTCCATCAGAACTGTCTTTTAAGCATCTCCCATGTGTCTATGTGTATATCCAGTCCTCTGCTTCTAACCACTGTACAGCAGTCCACAAGAGTACCCACCACACTGTGCTACCCACCATCCATCCCCCAGTGATGGTGACCCAGCTTGCCTCCAGCTCCCCACCCCCATGAAACAATGAGCTACGAGCATCATCACATGTGCCACTAAGGACCTGTGAAGGAATGTCTTTGAGATGTGTTCCCAGAAGTGAAATCACTGGGTCATTGGGGGGTGGGTTAGGGTTAGGGTTAGGGAATCTATTCTTAATTGAGTTAGATAGTGTGAGATGGCCATCCAGAATTGTTGTGCAATCTATGCACCCGGCAGCAGGGCAAGGCAGTTCCTATACCTGCAGGTTCTCTTTTGAAGGCCTGGGGTTCTGCCTCTTTCAACTCAGCTCTTTGAGGCACTTCATATCAGCCAGACAGAAGCCCCAAATGAGAGTAGTTCTCAACTTCTTCCCCATGGGTGTTCCAGGGGACAATGCATGCTTGCCCACAGCTGTGAGATTCTTCCAGCTCCTTTCTAAACGTTCCCTCTTTATTGTCAGGACTTCAAAGCACAAAATAATCAAGGCGTATTTGTAAGCATGTATTTCTAGCCTGTCTCAAGCCCTTTGACCTACTGGCTCCAACTGCCAGCATCAACTGATGCCCATAACAAAGTGATTATACAAAAATCTATACTGCATTAACTATAGCTTTGTTAGTCTAGTGGAATCCTGTGCTAACATTTATAATAATAAAAGCATAATATGCTGATTAGACTGAACAGCTGAAGGACCTCCCGGACATCCTTCCAGAGGACCTTCCAGAAGAAGCCAGGCCTATGAGGGCCGAGCCCCTTGCACGTATGTTGTGCATCAGGCCTCTAACGTCTTTATAAAAACATCTCACTTAGCGTATTTTGTTGTCTGTCTTATAGTGAGTTATCTTCTCATGTCCCTCCTATTTTACCTGTGATATTTTCCTTTTATTATTCTACTCTCTTCTAGTAAAATATATGTATTTATATGTGGGTGAATAACTGCTATATATATTTGACTGAACACCTTAAGACACAAAACTATGTCTTATGTCTCTGGTCCTGGGCCACGTAACTCTTTTCCTTACCTCTTATTATTGTGCATCTCTCTGATTACGTTCCCTCCTGCCTGAAAGAGACCATCCTGCCTAACCCAGTCAGTGTTCTTCATTCCTTTTCGTGTCTCTATTACAAAGGAGCTTGCTGCAGGCGCTTCCAGTTGTTCCCCAGCAGCCACTCTTCCCATCTTCACGGGAGTGGGTTAGCTCACACATGATAGCCCACGTGAAGTCTGTTTCCCAGCTTCCTTGCAGGTGGATGTGATCCCGGTGAAAAAATTCTTACAAAGTGGCTCCCCAATATTTTCAATACTCACCTGGCCCCATACAGAGTTATTACAACATTATTGACTATATTTTCTATGTCGTACTTTACATCCCAATGACTATTCTGTGACAACCAGTTTGTACTTCTTAATCTTCACCTTATTGCTCAGTCCCCCAAGCCTGCTCCTCTCTGGCAACCACCAGTCTGATCTCTGTATTGATGAGTCTGTTTCTATTTTGTTTGTTCATTTATTTCAGCAAACTTTTTCTGTAGAGGCCAGATAGTAAATATTTTGGAGTTTGTAAGCTATGCTATCTTTGTTGTAACTAGGTACCTCTGCCTTTGTTGTCCAAAAGCAGCCAGAGATAAGAAATGATGTGATGTTCCAATAAAACTTTATAAAAATAGGCATTCTTTACGCGGGATTTGGCTCCCAGGCTGCAGTGTGCCATCCCTGGTATAGAGTTCATTTGCCTGTTTTGGGACTTCATCTAAATGAAATCATACTGTATGTATCCTTCTGCTACTTGCTTTATTTGCTCAACATTATGTTTTTGAGATTTCTACATTATACAGTGCAGTTAGTTCCGTCTTTCTATCACTAGAAACTATAGCATTGAGTGAATGTTTTACAGTTTTTTCATTTATTTTTCTGTTGATGGTTATTCAGGTTGCTTCTATTTATGTCGTTCTCACCCAACAATGTTAGAGCCCAAATTCATGTAAATGCCTCCTACTTCATATGTGAGTTTCTCTAAAATTCACACCTGGGGACGAAATTACTATATCCACTGTCAGCTTTATTACTTGTTTCCAAACTCTCGCTCCCCGATTATTCCAATGAAACTCTCCATCAATAATGTATGATGGTTCCCCTTGCTCCATGTTCTTGTGAATACCTGCTATTATCAAACTTCCTACATTTTGTCAATCTAATGTGTTGGAACTGTATCTCACTGTAACGTTAATTTGCATTTACCTGTTTGCTAATGAGGTTGAGCATTATCTTATGTATTCAGTGGACCTTTAGATTTCCTTTCTGGAAAACTCCTAGTCATATCCTTTGCCTCTTTTCCTGTTACATTATTTGTATATTTGTATTTTTTGTATTAATTTGTAAGTTTTCTCATATTCTGGCTACTATCTACTTAAATTAACTTTTATAAGCTTTGCAAACATTTTTCCTAAGTCTGTATCTTGACTCTTAACTTGTATTTTGATATATGATTTTTTAAATTTTAATGTAGTCAAATCTATCACAGTTCTCATTTTGGATATGCTTTTGGCATCTTGCCGTAAAAACCCTACTTCCAAGGTCATGAAGATATTTCTTTACACTTTCCCCCAATATTTTGAAGATTTCCTTTTCACATTTAGGTCTTGAGACATCTGGAAATTTATTTTAGTATAGGTTTGAAATTGAGGTAGAATTTTTTTCCATGATGGATTGCCGAGAATCTCAGTGCCATTTTTAAAATAACTTATGCATTTCGAACAGGTTTGAAATGCACCTTGTCACATATCAAATTCTCACATATTTATAATTATATTTCTGGGATCCTTTTTCTGTTCCTTTAATCTCTCTTTCTGTGCCAATACAAACTGCCCTAATCATTATAACTTTATAATAAGCCTTTACTTACGATCAATCAATCTCCCCAATTCATGTTCTTTTTTCAAAATTATCTTTCATATCCCTGTTCCTTCCTTTGCTCTCCCAAATAAATTTTAGAGTCAGCTTACCAGTTGCTATGAAAAAAGTTGGGATTTTGCCTTGAACTGCATTCAATTTCTGGATTCAGAAAGTAACTGACATCTTTTCAATATTGAGGCTCCCTTACCACTCTATCTTCTGCATTCCCACAGTTATCAGATGGTAAGAACTTGGGACAGATTTATGGCCATTTAAAATGCCAGAGTCACAGATTACTGATGTGTTTCTGTGTCAATCCAGAGAAAAGTGTTTGCCACCTTGCTACAGGATTCTGTCCTTGGCCCTGTCCTTTTGAAAATCTGTCCATCAGTTATTCAGATGACACTAACCTAGTGGGGAGAGCAGGTGCCATAGACAACCAAAATTCAGAATGATCTCAATTCTGGAATGTATGGCAGAAGCCAAGCAGATAAAATTTTAAAAGTATAAATGCATAGGCCATAGCAATCTCTGAAATTCACTTGTGCAAATGCATAATGTTGCAAAAAGTAAGGATTGAGAGCAATTTATGTGAAAAGGATTTAGAAGCACAGGAGGGGCAGTTAGTCATTGATCACAGACCTAATACAAAGCCATAATATGATGTGGCTACTTAAAGAGCTAATGCAAGCATATTAAGGTAACATACCAGTTCATGTGAATTACTGGCTCCCTGTTCTCTGGTGTTATCTTATTACGTCAGTGACACTGTTTCATCTTTGGATGCCATACCTCCTTATCTCAGAGCATCAAAAGAAGGATAAACAAGATAATTGAAAGATGTGGAAAGCTTCTCACCCAGGCTCTGGACAAAGAGGTATGCATGCTATTATTGCTCTCAGGGTGAGGCGACAAATTGAAAAGCCACAGCATCCAGCCTATGTAGGGCAAAGCTCTCTAAGTGACCTTGAGGGTGTCCCCAACAATAGAGTAGTCAAGTATGCAAATTTTCTGCTGCTAACATCGTATTAGCAGATACTTAGTGGCCATCTCCCAGGCAAGCTGTAGCCAGGACGCCTGCACTGGTGACTTTTCACTTCCCTTTCATGGTCCGTGACTGTCCTCACACTCTCTCGTTCCTGCCTAGTCCCACACGAGCCTCTTCCATCACAGATCTGGAGAAGGAGCAATGCAAAGGTAAGCAGTGCAGGGACACAGAATCAGTGCAAAATGCAGTGTACCCATAATAGGAAGGGTTTCATTCTCTTTATAATTAAAACAATGCATTTATGAGGCATTTCAAATACAAAAAATCCCTGAGATAATAAAACAAATGCCCATGTGTCTGCCACGGAGAATTAATAACTGTTCAGTTTCTCCATATTCCTTACCATTTTTAAGAGGAAGAAAGCATTCCAGGTATAAAGTCCTCGCTCCTGCCCTGTGACACCTCCTACAAGGGACAATTCTCCTGAAGTCAGTGTGTTTCCTGACTGTATGTGAGTCTCCCGACATGTTTCCATAAAAGTATATTGTACTGTTTTGTGTTTTTATAGAAATGCTTCATTCTGTTTATAATATTTTTCAATTCGCTTACTTAGGGAACCATTATAAACACAGGTGCAGCAATCGTCTTTGTACCTGTCCTGTTGTCTACAGGTCAGTCCTTGGCGTATACACACCTAGGAGTGGAATGGCTGAACCACAGAGGCTGCATGTCTTAAATTTTACAAGATGCTTCCAAATTGGCTCCACCCACCTGCATTATAAAAGACTTCCTATCATTTCACATTCTGGCTGATACTTGGTATTAGCAAACTTTTCAATTTTTTGCTAAACTGATAAATGTGAAATGGCATCTCATTGTGTGATTTTTTTTTTTTTTTGGTTTTTGGATACTATTAAGTATTTGGATACTATTAAATGTATTTTGGATACATTTTTATGTATATTCAGGACTCCTCATCTGTGAATTGTTCAACTTTACCCTCTGATGATTGTCACCAGCTTATTTACCTTTTTCCTATTGATTTGTGGAATTCTCCATATATTCTGGATGTTTCTCCTTGCTGGGTTATATACAGTGAGAAACAGAGTGAAGAAATAAAATGGAGTCACTATAGTCAAGCTGCTAGGTTACGAATACCAACTAGGTTGAGATATGAGGAAATGATTCTATTCTTGTTTTAACTAGCCTGGGAACTTAAACCTTTGAACTTTCCAGCCCTGTGTCAATGCCTGGATATGCACCAGACCTCCAGATAACCCTCTGATTGCCCCCAAACAACTCCTAATCCAGATTACCTGACATACTTTATCCAGGCCACTGGATGTGGCCACCACATGTAACCCATTCTCCAGACCACCTGACATCTGGCTGATAGCTGCCCTGGACCGATCGTAGGGCAAAGAACAAGCAGGACTGATTATTCTCAAGAATGCACAACCATTGTCTTATTTAATCCTTGTAGTAGCTTTGCAAGGTAAATATTTTAGCCAAGTAAGTACATAAGGTAAGGGAGGCTCATCAACATTGCGTGACTGCACACAGCCAGCTGGGAACAAAACAAGGGGGAACCCAGGTTCGCAGCTGGAAGTGAATATTATTTCCACAGTTGTCCCTCAGTTTCCTTATCATCCTAGAAATCCAGAATAGAAGTGCTCAGGCTCAGACCCCCGGAAAGTGTTCCAGAATCTTCTCTGACATCAACAGCCAGAACTTGAGAAACGACTTCGCGCATGTGAGTGAGTGTGTGTGTGTGTGCGTGTGTGTGTGTGTGTAAATATTGCCAGAAAGAAAATTGCCACTTTATGTGCAGGGAAGGAAAACCCATAGACTCTCAGACCCCAAGAAAGTGCAATACTTTTCAAACACAAGCACCACCAAAACCAGAGGAGACCCAGCCTCGGAATTGGTTGCCATGGGCAACATAATACAGTTCAGTCTCCGTGTCCTTGGCATGTATGTGGCTTGCTGTCCATGGGCCTCACAGGTGAAGTGAGCAAGGACTATGGATGGACAGTGAGTGAGGACATTTCTTCCTCAAGAAGCCCAGCCAGCCTCTCCCTTTTAGCTCCAGAGTGGGGTAACTCTCCAGGTAAACTCTAAGAAAGTAAGGCTGACGCCTATGAAGAGGCTGCTCCTAGGTCTGCGTTCTACTCGTGTAAACATAACTCTTCCTCAGATTGAACTGGAAGCCAGCTCTCTGGGTTTCCAGTGTTCTGTCTCCTGAAGCTAAAGCAGCTGGCAGCTGGCTGTGCAGAGCAGCACAGTGGGCATCCAAGGAGGGTCATGCTGGCTCCTCCCCTGCGGGCCGATGAGCTGGCCAGAGGTTGCTGGGTCAGAACGTGGTTGGTCAAGCCGGGCAGTCACCACAATCCAAAGGGGAGTTGTATTCCTAGTGCCAGGGCCCAAGGACAGTGTCGGGGACCAGGGGATTGATAAAGCCCTGCTTCCTGCACCCTGTGAACATATTAAGATGTGGTTCTCAGCTGGAGGTGTGTTGATAGCAGCCTAAGGGCTCCTGTTGCTGGTGTGTGTGGTGTGTGTGTGTGTGTGTGTGTGGTGTGTGTGTGTGTATGTAAGTATAAGCACCAAATGCCTGCTGTCCAGACCCTGCCTGGCTGGCTGGCCAGCGAGCCCTGTGGATTGAAAGGAATCAATGCCATCTTGATCAGGCCCCTTCAGAAAACAGGCTCTCAAACTTACCAGGACTTTTTTTTAAAAAATCACCCTGCTGTTTGTTTAAGTGTGCACTGCCTGATCCCACCCTGAGATTAGCATTCAGCATGTCTGAAGCAGGGCCAAGGAATTTGCATGTTAATAAACACCTCAGGTAAACCTGCAGCACAGAGCCTGGGACGCTGGAGGCAGCTCCCTGGCTCCTCCAACATGATCAGTGCACCAGTAGCATCGCATCACCAATTCAAAAGCTCTGGCCCCAGGCCAGACCAAACGAGTCTGTATCCACATCCTGGCCCAAACGCTGGGTGATTCGCAGGCACACTGCAGTGTATGAAGCCCAGCTCGGGAGCAGTGGCTCTCCAACTAGCAGGAAGCAGAATCCGCTGGGAAGACTGTGAAAACACAGAGTGTTGAGCCCATCCCCTTCTGATTCAGAAGATCTGGGGGCAGAACGCAATACTGTGCATTTTCCCAGGGGATGCTGATGGTTCAGGGACCCCACTCTGAAAACCACTATGCTGATCTAGAGCAGTTTTTCTCAGCCTTGCTGCCATCACTGTCTTCATTGGGGGTACTGTAAAAGCTACTGCTGCCTGGGTTCCACCCCAGAAACTCTGGTTAAGCAGCTGGAGCTCACTCAGCCTGGGCATCTAGGTGTTAAGAAGCACCCACGTGACTAGTGTACAGACAAGGTGGAGAAGAACCATTGTTCCTGAGTCAGATGACCTGGATGTAAATTTCAGCTTTACCATTCACCAGCTGGTGACCAAAAAACTTACATGATCTCTTCTGCTGCCCACAGCCCCTGCCCCAACCCACTGGTTTACCTAGAGAAGAGCCTCATTACACTTCCATGAGCCTCGTGGATGGAGATGGCATGGAGATTTAACTTGTATGCTTCAATGGGCATCAAACAAGTTGTTAGTTGGTGAGTCTTTCTCCATGTCCACGATTCACAATATCAGCTGCCCTGCCTTCTACCTGTCTACCCACCTGCTTCTCTCACCATATTTTAACTCTGCATCTCAATATAAGAAACGTGACCTTTGATTGAGTGCCCACCACCTGCCAATTGCCGAAGGACATCACTTCATTTCATCTCATCTTTCCAACAACACTACAGGATGGATGTTATTATGCCCATTTTTCTGGCGAGGAAACTGAGGCTCAAGGTCAAGGGATTTGCCCAACCTCACACATTAGATAGTGGGGAGTCAGAATTCAAATGTTGGACAGTTGGACTCTAGAGTGGCCTCTGCTGAACATTTATCACCCTGCCTCTCCTCCCAGTGGCTCTCGCCCTTCCAACTAGAAGCTTCTGCAAAGTGGTGTGTGCGGGAGGTGGAAGTCACCCCAAGAGCACATCCTCCCCTTTCAGATGAACTTGATATTTTGAGCACCACCCACCTGCTTGAAACTTGAGTTGAGTTATCCTCATTACAGGCCCAAGGACACCACCCCAAAGGCAAATATGGTTCTATTTCCCAACCGATACAAATGGATTTTGTTTAAAGACATCAGAACGAAGCTGCTCTCTTAAGCCCTCCATGAAGTGCAAATTGTTAATCTGATCTGAATGTGTCACTTATTTGCTTGGGCTTCATTAAAGCTTTTGATACAAGAGTCAAAAAATAATAAATAAGTTTCTGATATGAGTTCTACTCATATGTGAGCTTGAAATGAATTCTTAGTTGTCTGATGTGGGAATTTCTATTTTAAAATGGGGTTGGCAAGCAAGACAAGGACAAGACAGAACTGAACCAATAAAATCAAGAGCAGGGATTAATTAAGGTCCTGGAGTTTGCTACAGAACAGGGACAAAAGAAAAATGGTACTAGTGCTTCTTCCAAGAAAAATGAGTTGGATTATATATATATATATATGTTTCTGGAGAAATAATTTAATTTTGACATCACCTCCACAAATCAACTGGGCTTATCTTTCTTCTGCGAAGAGTAAAGATTGCCCTTTTCTGGCCAGGGGGGACCTCATTTCCCCTCTCCTTATCAGTTATAAGAAATCAAAATATTGTTTCAAATGGATGTGTTTAATATTTCAGACTACATAATGTGTCCAGCACAAAAGGGCAACATTGGCAGGCAGAGGACAGAGAGTAGAGAGAAGATGAATAGGGATCATAAATCACATGACCAAAGATTTCTCTCCAATCTTCCCTTCTTGTTCTATGAGGCTGGACTCTTTGTCCATCTCTTCATTCTTGAACTTCCTCAATTCTGAAAATGGACAAAATACTCTAATATAAAGCATATCGTGGTCCAACCACATTGATTTTTAACATCCATTGTATATAGCATATTAAAACAAATTATTTTGGTCATAAAGAGCTAAGATATTTTCCACTGAAACACCATCCCATTAAAATAGGTTGAAAATTCTAACAACAAAAACGTATGCATGACCTTGGCCATAGCTATTAGCAATATGGTCCGAATTAGTGGCCTTTTTTGTATCTCAGGGGTCTCCTTTACCATTGGGGCCACCTTCTATCCTATCTAAAGAACTGGTAGCCCATCACCTAGAACTCAGCTCCCCCATCCCTTCCTTCTGGGCATATAGAACACCTGGTGGAAATGGCTCTGCTCTATGGGGGAGATGACAAGTGCCGGGAAGGACTAGAGTGCAGCTGAGAAACAAGAGCAGCCCAAGGTGATATGGTTTACTGTTTACAACACTGACAAAGATAAATTAAAACATGACACTTAAGAATAAAACAGGTGCCCGATGGAGATGACCTGTGGTATTGTGCTTCACAGGTCTCACCACTGAACCCTAGCCCTGACATTCTAGACTCTGAGATAAGTAAATGCAATTCCTCCAGGTTAGCAATTTGGCAAGTTTAAAACTCAGTGTGTCAGGTTTACCTATAATGAGGGACACCTCTACCAACCCGTATGACAGGAGCAGCATGAGGAATAGTGACAATGCAGCTAACTCAATTACCAAGTGTGCTTAGTGTGTGGAGTGCTATGTGCATGCTAAGTAATAATGCTACAGTTTTGTGTGAAAGATGTGCGTGTCACCCAGGAGCATCAGTACGTTGGTAACATAATTTGCAATAAGCCATCATTAATTAACACTAAATTACTAGGCCCTTCCTGGGAAAGGAGCATATTAAACTGACATTGGTATGTGAAGAGTTCATTATGGTTAATGTTAGAAGAACACAAACTGAAGGACTTAATAGTGGATTAGAAGGTGTTTATGTCCAAACACCTCAATGTGGGTTCCACAGCTGCCACACACCAGCAAAGACACTCGCTTGTTGCTAAGGAGGATCATGGAAACTTGGAAACTTAAGAAGAGGCTCTCCCTGCATGGGATAATGAGGTACTTGGAAGCAATGAAAAAAATAGGAGAGGGGAGCACTCACCCATTCCTTCCCCTCATTCCTCCCCTCCTTCACACCATTTCCACAGAGCCTGGGAGGATGAAATGGGGGCAATGAGCAAAGGTGAAGGTGAAAATTGTCACACAGCGGAGAGAAAAAAATCAGATTCACCTGGAGAGCAACAGGGAATGGATGTCGATGAAGGTGGGGTGGGTTATTTGGAAACTCTTCAGGTGAGTGAGTTTTGCCACCTACATTCCCACTGCCCTCCTCTGCCCCCACCTACTGTCATGCAGTGATTTTGCCATGTTTCACTCTTGCTGAAAATTTAAAAGCAATATGACTCTAACATGAATTTGTGAGGCATGTGATCATAAATCCACAGTGCCACTCCTAATATAATCATTAATCTATAACATAACATTATCATAACATAAATTGGAGGTTATACAAGTCGCAGAATGCTGATTCCTTGACACCTGCACTTCCTGATTGAGTGCAGGAAAAGGGCAAGAACTCCTGAGCCACAGACAGGGGGCATTGCACCCTGTGGCTGCAGCCTCTGTGTGCCATCTTTAATCCCCCAAAGTGGAAGGATAAATAGGCAAGCTCACTTTATTCCCAAGTCTCTTTAGTTGGTCATGATAAGTGCTTATTAAACAATTAAACAAGAGGATCATTTCTTCTGCTGCTTACAAAACAACTTTAAAGACAAAAGAATTCAGAGCCTTTGTTTCATGAGATCTATTGGTTTTCCCACATTCATTCACTCAACAGACACTTGCTCAGGATTATGCTAGCTTTCAAGATATGAAAGGAGACAAAAACCTTGCCCTCAAGTCACTTGCATTCTGGTAGGACACAGAGTCAAGGACACAAATACACAAGTAGTGATAAGACAATAGAGAAGAACAGAGATTGACAGATGGTGCACAACAGGTAGGGTTGGAGACACAATAAGGTGGCTGGGGATGGCATCTCAAAGAAAAATTGATGATTGGGTTGAGGATCCTCTGGGGAGTGAAGGTTAAGGCCATTCCTAGCAAAGGGAACAACCTAAGAAAAGATACAAAGGCACAAATCCTTCTACACCCTGAAGGAGGAAGCCCTTCCCACTACTGAAAATGGCTGGACCAGGTGGACCCCAGTCTGAGCTAAGCCAATATCGTTCCTCTTATAGGATAAGCAGGCTACATGAGTCGTCCCCCCTGAACCTGAAAATCCAAGTATCAAGCTGCCATTTGGAGGAATGGATTCAGTGAGGCAAGCAGAGAAAGGGGTCTAGGGAGAGAGAGTGAGGAGAAGGAAATAAGCACACAGAGAGGGCCAGCCCCAGGACACTGTTATCTCAAAACAAGGAGAGAATGGGCCTAGCTGGTTTGGTTCAGTGGATAGAGCATCGGCCCATGGACTGTGGGGTCACAGGCTCAATTCTGGTGAAGGCCACATACCTTGGTTGCAGGCTTGATCTCTGGACGTGGTCGGGGCACATGCTGGAGGCAACCAATCAATATGTCTCTCTCACACCTATGTTTCTCTCTCTCTCTCTCTCTCTCTCTCTCTCTCTCTCTCTCTCTCTCTCTCTCTCTCTCTCCCCTGCTCTTCCACTCTCTCTAAAAATCAATGAAAAAATATCTTCAGGTGAGGATTAACAAAACAAAAAAGGAGAGAGAAAATGGTGGCTTGCCAGGACTTGTTCTGAACCTTCATAAGGTCAGCCATTCTTATGGATCTTAAATTCTTTGGAATGCTCTCAATTTCTTTACATAAAGTTCCCTTAATTTAAGGCTGCAGGAGTGGGATTCTGGACAGGGCACTGATGAACAAGCTGCACTGGGTGGAAGTGAGACATCCTGCACCCTGTGTTATAGGACCTGCTGCAAGAGTGACTACAGACCCACTCAGGTCAGTCCTCACCACCAGAGAGAAGTCCAGGGCTGTAGGCAAGGTGTTTGGATGAGGGATAGAGGGGCTGAGTTCACTAGAAGGTCTTCACACCTACTCATCAGCTTTTTATAAAGATAAAATCTGTAAAGCACTTGCAGTTTCTCTGGAGAAAGACGTGAGATAAATACAAGGTATTGTTAACAAAAGGGTCTTTCTTCTTTATTATAAAGCTATCAGAAAGGAATTGCTTTCCCAGGCCATGAGGGAGCTACAGTCTTATCTCAACAGGTAACCTTGAGAATCAGACACAATAGCTGTCTCTTTTCTCAGTTCTCTTTCTTACTTTAACCACCATCCTTCCACAAGCACACTTCTCCATTACCAGCCTTTTTCATGTAATGAGACAAATAACACACTCTCCTCTGCATACAGAGCAATCCCAGCTGCTGCCTGGGCTGGAGCCTGCCCCACAGTCAGCTCTCTACCCATCCCTGTTTATCCCAGCCTGCTCCTGAATTCTGGCTGGGAGCAGCCATGCCTGGCATGTATGGCAGCTTAAGGAATTCTGCTCTCAAAAGAATAGAGGAAAAGTTCCTGTGTTGTATAATTTCTTGACAATTCTTTCTCTGGGGAGAGGGTGTATATGTCAATAAAACTGTACTTACATATTTCAAATAGTGTTGGACTCCAAACTGAAGACCTACAGAAGGTCACAGATGAGCAGCAAGGAGACGTCTAACATGAGGCAGAGAAGGGTGCCTAAGAGGAAGGAATTAGATACATCAGGTCTATGGAAACCGAGGTTAAAAAAATACTAGGGGGTGGGAGTTGGAGACAAAAATTAAAGAACCCAACAGGTATTTTCTCGGCATCGAAGGACACTTAGGGAAAACTGCCTTTGGGGCATCAGCAGTAAGGAACTATTCCTTCTGAAGATAGTCTCTGACTATGGGCTTCCTGCCCAATAAAAGAACATCATAGTAGATCTCTGGGATCTACTGGGGGACATAGGAGTCTAGCTCATAAAGACCTGCTGGCATGCCTCCTGTGAGATCA